>JXCR01120546.1:84374-110566 GCA_002079205.1 Phalaenopsis hybrid cultivar
TTTTTTAGTGACAAATTCCTCTAAATAAAGCAACACTTGATTACATCTTTATCATATAAATAATTCGATTGTGATAGGTAGGCATGTCCAATATGAGGAGATCAAATAAGCCACGCAACGACATATCAGTTGATTGATTCTATCATACAGAAACTCTTTTAATTGTGAATCGCTCTTAATGAGTTGAGAGAAGCAACTAATGCTGATGGAGGCAGTAGAGGTGGAACAAACTCGTGTATATGTTTAAGTGCACCAAGAAGAAAGCAAGCACTACAGTTTGGAGAGTATGGAGGCAGCCGCCAACCATCATGAAAATCAAGAGTTTTCAATGATTATTGAGTAGCCTGTGTATAAGTTTAACACCAATATACAGCATAAATTAGAACAATAATCTTGGCAATAATGCCATGACAATGTCGCAAAGGCCCTGACTCTCAACCATCGAGATATCTTAATCATTGAATTCTTTTGTGATTTTTTGTATGATTTTTGTAATTGTTTTGGAATCTTAATCATTGAATTCTTTTGTGCAGCTGTTGCTTCTTTTCATTTAGTTGAGATCAATTCAAAAAAGATGCAGACTACAAGTAGAAGTAGAAGGTTAGTGAAATCAATGCTGTTACGTGGGAGACCATGGAGATCAATAGTCAACAAATGTCAATGATTAATATTAGCCATACATAATAGTAAAGTCCAAACATAACAAATAAATCCACATAAAATCTGATGCTTAAGGTCTGAGAGTAACCATCCAGAAAAAATATTTAAGTATGATCCGATTCACTTGAATCAAAATGGATATGATCCAAACTGAAATTAGTATTATTCTCGCCAAGAAAAGAAATTTGTTGCAGTCTTTTTTTTTTCTTTTTTGACAAGCCTGCAAATATCAAACATTGAAGCCGCGTATAAAAAATTTAAAAACAGAGAACTCTGTAAATAGTAAAAATTTCATTTCTAAGGAACCGAGTGACAACATATGCTCAATCTAGAAATTAGTAGAAGTAAATGGTGGAACAAACTTCGAGAAGTAGAGAAGGTTGTCGGAGGCATGAGTTAACCGCGAAAACAAGATGAGTATTCTTTCCACGCTCTAAGCATAGTTTCTTCAAAGAAGCATATGCATTTGAACAACGAAACCCAGATAAATGAGAAAGCAGCAAGTTCATTCTTGTCAAAGGTATAGTAGTATGATGAGTAGTATTTGTTCCCAAAAGAATAAACAATGGCTTACACAAGCAACCGATAAAGCAGCGTAAACCTTATGATCAGAATCAATACCATCTGCAAATACATATATTAAAGAGTCAATTTGGAGTAACTTTCCACTTGCATTACGCTTCAGACCGCCACTTCAATTCTATTTGATGAATTGCTTNGAGCAACCGATAAAGCAGCGTAAACCTTATGATCAGAATCAATACCATCTGCAAATACGTATATTAAAGGGTCAATTTGGAGTAACTTTCCACTTGCATTACGCTTCAGACCGCCACTTCAATTCTATTTGATGAATTGCTTTTATGTTACTTGCTAAAAATTTTCATGGTGAAGTTTTTTGCAATCAGAACTATTAAAACGTGTTTAGTTGTAAGAAAGCAATCGTCTTAACCAATTGGAAAAAAATATTTATAATTTCCATAACAGTTTTCTTATAAGTTAGTTTCTCCACAACAGCTTTACAACATCTTTATAAAAAGNATGTTTAGTTGTAAGAAAGCAATCGTCTTAACCAATTGGAAAAAAATGTTTATAATTTCCATAACAGTTTTCTTATAAGTTAGTTTCTCCACAACAGCTTTACAACATCTTTATAAAAAGCTACAGCCGCCCAAAATGAACCCTAAAACTAAAAACCAAGTTCAAAGCCATAAATTAGAGTATATATTTGAAATGTCAAACTACACTGTTGGATGCCTAATTAAGTTATTTTGAACTCAGTAATAGTCACATCAAAGAGACTTACAGTATCACGCAAATCTACATCCCGCAGGTAAGCCCGCTGAAGATTTGCGAACTGCAAATTGGCACCATTAAGCTTTGCCCCCTGCAATGAATGATATAACAAAAACATCAGTTCATTCAATCCATGGTACCAATCTTCATAAATCAATTATAATGTGTAGATTTACTCATCAGAGAAGAAATGTCAAGAACAACAAGCAAGCGCTAAACTAACAAAAGTACTTGCATGGCAAAGATGGAATTTGTTTGATGCAGTCATGCAAAATATTTGAGAGTTAACTAATGAAAGAAAATACATGAAATCATAAGCAAACTTATTATATGAGAATGTAAGTTCAATACTTTTCAGCTGATAACTTTAAAATCACATGAATGTTTAGGTGTGAGATATGTAATTACATAAGGCTTGTGTGCAACGTATGTAAATTTCCCAAAAGAAAATCGCAAGATTACATTTACAAGAAAGGAAAACAAAAAAGTCTAAAACAGCAAATCAACTAAAGGATCAGAAATACACAATTTTAAAGGTTATAAAGTACATTAGTAAATAGCTATCCCTCCGCTTCTTGATAATTAAGAGAACCTTCTTTTTTTCATGACTAAAGCCGTTTCCTCATTCACTTTGTTGGAAAAACATCTATTATTCATCTCCTTTCAAATATTCCATATGATTGATAATTTATTTCAGTACATCCTTGAAATATCTCTCAAAGAAGAAAATAATGTATCAAGAAGAGCTGAATTTTTACATTTACCAGAAAAGATGAAATCTCCACCAAATTTTAGCAATAAAGGTATATTCAAAGAAAAGACAAAATCATCCTCCACTAAAGAATTGTTCCTCATATGATTTGTATATTAAGTCACATTTGCTGAAGAGATCTTTTGATATACATATCCAACAAAATAAAGTAATTTATGGAACCAAATTCACCTAAATCAAGCTAGCAGAAAATGTTTGAATGCCTCCATGAAAAAAAAAAATTAGTAGTAGCAGTAAGAGCTAATACGATAAAGACCATTCTAGGTGGGTATCCGCTTAAATGACCCAATATTACAATTCACTTAAATGACCCAATATTACAATTAAAATTTATCCGATTCAAAGCATAATAGTATCATAAAACAACATTAGCAAAATGAAAAGAGATGATGCCTTTCCATTAAATGCCAAGCAAAGCAAGAAATTAATATTTCACGAGGTAATTTGTTTACAAAAAAAAAAATTAAAGATGTGAGGGTATAAAAATTCTAATAACACATCATGAATCCATTTGCCTTTCTAGAATTTCATACTTTTACAATTTTGGATATTCCAATAAATTTCTAAAAAAAGGAGAACAAATGTTTCTCGCCCCTTTAATAAATTAAGAATAGTAAGTGCTTCTTCCCATAGAAGAGTTAAGAAAAGTGTGCTCATAATTACTATTGATGATGGAACTAGCAAAAGACTAAGGATCTCCTTGAATAATCTTCCAGATCCATTTGGAAATAAGAGAAATGTTAATGATTCAAAGGTCTTTAACTCTAAGCCCCCATTTTTTTTTTTATTTGCAAATGACTTATCAATTGACAAAGCTGAATGCTCTACTTTCATCATTAACTCTCTCCAGAAGCTCCTTCTGAGACTATCAATTTTGTTGATGCACATTTTTGGCACCCAAAAGAGGGAAATAAAAAGGAGTAAATCATAAAATAAAATTTATTGGAATTACTAAACCACCTTTGAGATCTATTTACCTCTCCAAAAAGTAAATTCTCTCTTAATTTTATCAAAGACCCTTTTCTTTTACAAAGCTTTAGAGCTAAATAATTAAAAAGAATAGATAAAATTTAGAAACCCATAACTTTAGCAACAAATAAACCTTTCTTTTTGTTTTCACCGTGATAAATCAAGGAAAACTTAGATAAGTTGATTTCAAGACTTCAAACATCTTGAAAGCAAAGCAATTCCTTTTAAAGGGCTATGACTCTGGTAATGAGAAACACTGGAATAAAAGGATCGATCTTAAATTAAATACTGATAATGATAATCACTTTTGCTAAGTTTGCAACCCTCAATCTAAAAACCACAATGGGTTTAGGCATCATACGAAAGACATCTGTTATAATAATAATGAATAGATGGGAGAAAATATTCCATTGTCTCAATTATCTAAAAAATGTGTCTGAATTAAGATTCCTTGACCAAAGAAATGCATTTAGAAGGGCAGAATCTCCCCTTAAGAGTATCATAAATAAAATTCTAATTACAACAGTTAAAAGCTGTTTTAAATCAACATTGAAAATGAATTTATATTTAGTTTGCTTAGAATGGAGTGGATAATTTCATGAGAAATGAAAATTCAATCTAAAATACATCTACCTTCAATGAAAGCACCTTGAAAGTGAGCAACAAAACCAGAGTAAAAGAATTTGAGTTTACTATCCAAAATTTTGACGAAGAATATGAATATCAAATAAAAAGGTCAAAAAGCCTACAATAGATTATCACATTCATCTTTTTTAGGAAAAAGAAAAGAACTCAATCTAACAAAATATTCCTTACCCAAGAAAATAACCTCAAACATATTCATCAAATATATAAATAGGATCCCAAATTTCTTATAAGAACATGATGAAAAATTCATAGGAACTAGGAAATTTAGTAACAAATAGAAAATAAAGTAGAAGCCTTTCTCTCATCTAAGATGAAGATGAAGTCCATAGCCAGAAAGAAAGAGGAAACATTTGAAGTGTAAAGTTTACAGACAAATAAAGGATAAGTAGCTGAAGCACTTTTTTAAATTACTTTTTTAAGTGTCACTAAAAGCAAGAAGCAAGTTTTTTTAAAAATTATGAATAGTCTAAGTGGTACTTTTGTGTGATAGAAAAGTACCACTTAGACTGAAAAGAAAATTTTATAAGGCGGTAATGAGACCTTCAATGCTCTATGTTGTTGAATGTTGGCCTTTAAATAAAAAGCATGATACTAAGTTAAGTGTTGCCGAGATGAAAATGATTAGGTGGATGAGTGACTTTACACTTACGACAAAATGCGAAATGAATATATCCATGATAGGGTTGGTGTAGCTCCTATGACGGACAAAATTAGAGAAAATCGTCTTAGATGGTTTGGACACGTTAAGCTTCGACCATCTGATGATCCGATTAGGAGAGTAGATGCTTTAGATTCGACTTATGTTAAAAAAGGCAGAGGTAGACCTAGGAAGACTTGGGCTTATTGTATAAAAAAATGATCTTAATTTATTAGAATTAAATGAACATATGACAATCAATAGGACACAATGGAAAAAAATGATTCATGTAGCCGGCCCCACAGTGGGATTAAGGCTTGGTTTTTATTGTATGAATAGCTCTACCATTAACATATATTTGTTGAATGAAACACCTTTTCCTTCTTTCATTGGCAATTCTAATCGAAAAACAAATGCTTCAATCCTCTTTTAAAAACATTTCACTACTGATCTTTCATGCCAATAGATTTTCTTCTANATTTCCTTCTTTCATTGGCAATTCTAATAAAAAACAAATGCTTCAATCCTCTTTTAAAAACATTTCACTACTGATCTTTCATGCCAATAGATTTTCTTCTACATAAATTACTTATAAAGCCACTTTCTAAAATTTTTATACAATCCAATATCATGGATGGAACAAAGACCATATTCAACTTTGAACTCATTTTGATTGAACTTATCTATCATGGATTCACTTTCTTCTCGTTTGATAATTTGTTGTTGTCTACAAGTTTTAAGATGACTTCAAGTCTAAGTTTCAAAAATAATCTCTTAATATCTCCTTAAATAAGGAGGGCAAAATTTTAGAAAGCAGCTCTTCAAAAAATTAAATTAAATTTTGTGTCATTAATAACATAAAATTTATTACTAGGCACGGTATCTTGTTTTTACCTGTGATTGTGATGCCAACTTAGACAAGCATTTTTTTTGGCCTTTTTTCTTTTTTTTTATTCCTTAACAATTTTAAAACGTTTTTATTATTCTTACTATGTGGGCCTTTTTTATNGCATTAATAACATAAAATTTATTACTAGGCACGGTCTCTTGTTTTTACCTGTGATTGTGATGCCAACTTAGACAAGCATTTTTTTTGGCCTTTTTTTCTTTTTTTTTATTCCTTAACAATTTTAAAACGTTTTTATTATTCTTACTATGTGGGCCTTTTTTATTATTGCAGGTGGTATTTATGTAAATAATATACAAAATTTTTAATTAATAATTTAAATTAAATAAATTAATCATAATTTAAATAATTACGTTCTTCATTTAAAATACATTACATAAATTACAAAATATTAAAAATAAACTTAATAATTTGATTTAAATTAAATTAAATTATGTCAAACAATTATTTTTTAAATTAATATTAATTTAATTTAATTTAATTTTCAAAATAATTTTAAAAAGTAATATTATATTCTTTTTCCACAATTTTTCGCTAGCTATTCAACCAAATCATGAAAAAAAAATTGCTAAAGAGTTTTAAATGCAAGACCAGTTGAAAAAAATAAAAGAATATTTACACATATGTCACTTAATTCATGTGTAGTTATATATCTAATACCTAAATTTCAATTTTTACATATATAGATATATGTCATGTTACTTGTGCATTAAAAAATATATTGTTGATGTCATATAAAAAATTTAGGTGGTAGAGAGGTAAAAATTAAAGTTTAGGTGTTATATAAGTAAATATATAAGAATTGATTGGTAATGTAAATGCTCTAAAAAAAATGTTACAGTTGTTCCTCTTCAGGAAGGAAAAAACTCTTCNGGTAAAAATTAAAGTTTAGGTGTTATATAAGTAAATATATAAAAATTGATTGGTAATGTAAATGCTCTAAAAAAAATGTTACAGTTGTTCCTCTTCAGGAAGGAAAAAACTCTTCTTTTGGGAAGGAAAAAGAAAAATGAAAAACTATCTTCCACTCTTCTTTCGAGAAGAAAAATACAAGAACTAGAAACAAAATTACAGCTGCACAGCCGGCAAGTTAACGAACGACTAGGCCTAAAAATAAATTATATTTTTTCAATATCATTAATTTTAATTTAATTTATGTTAGTGTTGTGTTTTAAAATTTCTCCAATAAAGAAACTCAGACAAATTAAAAACCATCTTTAAATCCCTAAAAGTTGAAATAATAGTTCTCAAATAAGAAAAATGACCAAGTGATGCTTGTGAATAAAAGTAAGATTAGAGTTGAAGATAAATGTCCCTAAAAATTAGAAAACAAATGAATAAGCGCCTAGAAGTCAAATGGATGCCAATTGATATAACAACTTGAGGAAAACCTCTTATGCTCAGACACAATGACCAAGAAACACAACCAACAAATCCTAAAAGCAAAAATCAAGAAACACAACCAACAAATCCTAAAAGCAAAAATTATCTCACTCGACCTTAGAATCATAAACATCCACCAACTTGATAACCAAACAAAAACGTGTAATATGTCCATCCATGGTGATACCCTGAAGACTCATCTTTGTGACCCCTAAACACTTTTTTGCAATCTTATCTGTAAAAGAAAGACCCATGATAAAATGGGTTATAAAGATTAATAGCAAATAGCATGTGAGTTTACTCATTCATGCAAGTGATGTAAATGTTACTGCATCAATAAACATTAAATACTGAGAATGGGAAGAGTTGTGAACAACGTTCATATAGTAAAGTGTGAAGGAAACAAATTATTGAGTGACAAAAACTAGTTATTTGTGGGATGTATACATGGAATATTTTATATAATAATAGAGGATACATTTATAATGATTGTAAAATGAGAATTGTGGTAGTTCAAATGGTGACGGAAAACATGAGGAAGGTGATTTCAAAAGTCNAATGAGAATTGTGGTAGTTCAAATGGTGACGGAAAACATGAGGAAGGTGATTTCAAAAGTCAATAAAAGGAAAATGTGGGCAATAATCCTGATATTTTATTTATGGTCATTGACAGTGAAATAATTCTGAGATGAAGCAATATTAGTCAAAACATAGTGTCAAAAGAAATAATTAAAGAGCAAAAAAGTTTGGACAACATAAGCTAAAAATATTACATCCAATGGAAAATGCACATAATAAAATTCAATACCTTCAAGTTGGCACCTTCCAAATTTGCTCCTTTTAGGTTGGCATCAGAGAGGTTGGCATTCTGAAAATAGTGACATCAAGTTTACAAATGAACAAATGCATATGATATTTGCAGGCTATAGATAAAAAACATGCAGGGCTTAAGTTTTGATAAAACTCGGCTCTGACACTGAAAATACATAAATGTACAAATGCATAAATATGCATTATCCATAAATATAGTGTAATATATATAAATAATAAAAATAATAAAAAAAGTATATATGTATATAAATGCATGGACAAGTGCTCGTTGGTCAGTGTAAAAATATTTAAAAAACAGAAAAAAAAAAGGGAAGATTTTAGCAATTCAATCCAGCATAGGCTCACAAATGCTAGCAAAAAATCCACAACAAAATTGTGCAGAGACAGTATGGTATGAGGATTTTCAGAACTAGTTTANGTATATATGTATATAAATGCATGGACAAGTGCTCGTTGGTCAGTGTAAAAATATTTAAAAAACAGAAAAAAAAGGGAAGATTTTAGCAATTCAATCCAGCATAGGCTCAAAAATGCTAGCAAAAAATCCACAACAAAATTGTGCAGAGACAGTATGGTATGAGGATTTTCAGAACTAGTTTAAAACCAAATTACAAAGCAAATATGTTGGTTTTCCATCTTCATCCAAAAAATAGGAAGTCGACTTCAAACGAAAAAGAATTATTCATGATCCACAAGCACAAAAGATCTTCAGCAAACAAGGGTGCACGTCTTATGAGGTGGACTATTAATTCTTCGGAAGCCATACCATTGTTTAATATAATTTTTTGTGGTCTCTACAAAAATCATTTTCTACGAAATGCTGAAGTGCCACAAAGAATTTATCAAACATCAATAAAATCCAGGACTTAAGAAAATAAATAATTATATTAAAGAATCATCCTTAAATTGTCAGCTAATTCAAACTAGGAGCAACCTGCAAATGTGCCGATCGAAGATCTGATTCAAAGAAACTACATCCAACCAAGCACGCATCTACAACAAAAAAAAATGGCTACATAAGTATCAAAAGGCCAAAAACTTCCTTCAACTTTCAATCTTAATGTTTGCATAGCAGTCAAATGAAAAGCATAGAAAGTTCTAATGTTAGCTTTTATGAAATGTAACATTTCTAGCAAATTTATATCTGTTAGATTACAGATAATTGGAGCTGCCTACTTTTGCAGGGTCTATATGCATCACAGTTTTATCCAAAAATAAATATAAAGGTTTCTTATTTAGGATATCCACTAGCAGCTTTATAGTATATTTAATTACACAACAAAGAGTTAACAAATTAGTTGAACTTCAAAAAACAAAGTTATAAAGCTAGGGCTNCTTTGCATAGCAGTCAAATGACAAGCATAGAAAGTTCTAATGTTAGCTTTTATGAAACGTAACATTTCTACCGAATTTATATCCGTTAGAACTCGTTACAGATAATTGGAGCTGCCTACTTTTGCAGGGTCTATATCCATCACAGTTTTATCCAAAAATAAATATGAAGGTTTCTTATTTAGGATATCCACTAGCAGCATTATAATATATTTAATTACACAACAAAGAGTTAACAAATTAGTTGAACTTCAAAAAACAAAGTTATAAAGCTAGGGCTTCAAGAAGAAACACAAATCTGTTAACAAATTTGCATGTCTAGGCACACCTGAAAGCGTATTAGTTAAAAGAAACAGTCTTTACAGAATACTATGAATTACAAATTTTGACTACTCTGAAATAATTTTTTTTTAAGAAATTTTTACATCAAGACGTAACTGACAAAAGTCCATTAGTTAAACGAATTAAAGCTTTACAAGATCTTATCAGCACCAAAATCAAAATTATCTAGTAATAAAATAAATTTAAAAGTTACATGAAGAGTCATCAAAAATAAGATTGATAAAGCAACAACCTTGTAGATTTGCACTCTGGAGGTTAGCTCTATCTAATACAGCTCCGGAAAGGTTTGCCCCAAGGAGCTCACATCTGTAGATGGTAAGAGAGAAAATTGCTACTGTTAAAAACCATGACTTCTTTATAAAGTGAAAACACGTAAAGCTAACAGAACAAACTAACAACATCATACATACATGCATGCATGCATAAATGCACACCCACACACACACACACACACACACACATATATATATATATATATATATATATGATGTTGGTGACATGGACCCATGCCTTCATATTGCTACTCACATGTTTTCCAAAATAAAGATGGCATTTCTCAATATTAAAGCTCATATCAAAAGCTTCCTGAAATGATAGAAGAGTATATGTTTTTTTGATAGAGTATTTGGAAGCACTAGTGAAAATAATCACATCATCAACATAGGCCAAATGGCTAACTCCCATTCTAGCCTTATTTTTGTACTGAGTATGAGAATTTAGAATCTGCATGAAATTAATTAATCTAAAAAAATAATCAAATACTCAAATAAAGATAGTAGGCGAGAGAGGATTCCCCTGTTTTATGCCTCTACCATATGTGAAAAAGCCATGTGTTTGCCCATTAAGGAGCACGTGATAATAGTTGCCCTCCAACCAACCATTGACAAAATTGCAAAACTTTTGAGTTGAAGCCCCTGGATTTAATGACCTCGAGTATAAAATCTCACCTAATAGTGTCATGAGCTTTCCTTAAGTCCAGTGAATAATATGGTTTCCCCCTCTGTATTTATAATCAAGGTTACATATTAATTCTTGTGCCAATAAAATATTATCTATTATACCTCTTCCCTAGATGAAAGTTGAATGATTTGGACAGATTAGGATAGGGAGATGTTGCTTTAGCCTTTCCACCATGATCTTGCTTATGATCTTTGACATTACAGAGCTTCAGTAAATGAGTCTGAAGAGTTCCCATTTAGCTTTATTGTTATTCTTTGAACATGAGCATTGAACAACATCAACCAAATCTCTTTTTGACCATCTCCCAACCGTTTTTTATAGAAATCAGCAGAAAATCCATCAGGGCCGGTGGCTCTGTTCCCATTAATATCATTAACAACCTTCCATATTTCAATCACGAAAGGTATATCAACAAGCTGTAGAGATGAAGTTAGTGGTTTAGTTTCCCACATAATGTCAGCATCCAGCAATACATCAAAGTTCACCTCAGGAAAAAGAAGCTTGAAATAATCAATCCAATTTTTAATAATCTCTTCCTAATCTATCAGCCAACCACCATAATTATCTTGAATTTTTAAAATAGTGTAGATTCTATAATATAGTGTTGAAACTATCAAATGCACACACACAGACATTATATATATATATATATATAATGGTGTTGAAACTATCAATTGCTCTATTACTAAAACTATTTATTCAAAACTTTACACTTGGGACAAGATTGACTAGGGTGGTGCAATTTGGAATAAATGTTTGACAACTTCTATGTTTTTTTCTCTGTTGGAGAGTGTTACTTGGTTTGGTTACAATGGATGATATCCTTAAATTGAAGGGATTGAGAATCCCCTCCCAATGTTGCTTTGCAAGTGAGAGGAGGAAAGCGTAAACCATGTGTTTTTTGGATGTGTCTACTCTATCAAAATCTGGATAGTTTTAGGTGATCAGACTGCTATCAAAACCCCTCTATTGGGTTGAGTGGATCTATCACAGTGAAGGGAACATTGGCGTCATCCTATTCACAAACAACATATATTTAACAACATTTCTTTTATCTGCATTTGGTTTNAATGTGTTTTTTGGATGTGCCTACTCTATTAAAATTTGGACAGTTTTAGGTGATCAACTGCTATCAAAACCCCTCTATCGGGTTGAGTGGATTTATCACACTGCAAGGAACATTGGCGTCATCCTATTCATAAACAACATATATTTAACAACATTTCTTTTATCTGCATTTGGTTTATTTAGTTGGCAAGAAATTCCCACAAGCATGAGAATTGTTGCATTAAGCAGGATAGGATTATTTCAAATATCCTATCTTATAAACATAAATTATTTATTTATGATAAATTTAAGCCAACATTCTTTGCTAGCTGGGAGGATTGGCTGGGTTATGATATACCTAGTAGAAATTTTTGTAGAGTCTCTTATATGGTGGAAAAACCATCTTTCCCCTAGATTAAAGTAAATACCGATGGCAATTGGAAAGCTGATTGTGTAAGTGCAGGTGGGGTCTACAAATCTCATCCTGGTAAACTATTATGTTTTTTTTCTTCTCCTTGTATGGTTGTTTGTGCATTATCCGCAGAGTTATATGTTGTTTGGTTGGCCTTATCTATTACGGCTAAAATGAATTGGAAATTCTTACAAATTGAGATGGATTCAACTATTTTGTTGGGCATATTGGCGAATGATAAAGACCTCTTTGATTTATGCAGGATTAAACTTTCAACAAATATTGTCATCACATGGAGCTACACACCCAAGAAAACTAATAGGCCAGCAAATTTCCTTGCCAAAGCTGCTACACAGACTAAGGCTATAATCCTGAAGAACAAGCCTGATTTTGATCTTAAGCTGCTCCTAATGAGGGACAATCTCAATATGCGCTATCTTAGACCTTTCTCTTAAGATGGCATGTCTATTTTTTCTATGTCGTCTACTTTGCTTCGATTAAGCTATTTCTTTTGTTTTGGAATCTTTTTTGGGGTATACTTGTATCTGTTTTGAAGAATTTTTAAGGTGAGTACTATATTTTCTCATTTGTAGTGGGATCCAATCTCGCAAAAATATATAACTTTACTTTACAACAATAAAATTACCTACAGATTTCTTTAATTTATATGTATCTATATATAAATATATATATATAGACACACACACACAAACACACCATGATAGCATACTAAATAGATGTTGAATTAACAAAGATGTATCTTACTCACGCAAAATTGAATCTTCAAAGATTGAGTCTTCTCCTTCCACATCCTATTAAGGCAAAAAAAAAAGTTAAGCAAATTGGTATAAAAAAAGGACCCAATACTAACAATGTAATTAGAGGATTACTTTCTCAAAGCAACAAAAATTCATTAACTTTAGAGGATTACTTTCTCATATGGTTAACAAATATCCATTAATAAATGGTTCTACCAACTAATAAGTTATTTCACTAACCCTCGCCATGATAGACTAGCTTGCTTAAAATGTTGTAATAGAATTTTCCCACTTGTAGTGGGGTCATCTCACATTTGAAACTTGTGTTGCTTTTGCACTTACTATAATTTTTTTCACATTATAATTGTGTGATGCTTCTATTATTATTAGTTGATTCAACCATTTATTAATTACCTTATTTCCAAAGTTAATGAAAATTTATTGCTATGAGAAAGTAATTCTCAGATTACAATGACAATTTTGAGCTTTTCAGTTTTATCGATTTGTTTAACTTTTTTTTGGCCTTGAATGGGATGTGAAAGGAGAAGGCTCAATCTTTGAAGATGCAATTTTGTATGAGTAGGATACACCTTCATTAAATCAACATCTACTTAGTGTGCTACCATGGTGTATCTTTTTTTTTTCAGCCTTTTTAAGCAATTACATTAATCCAAAAAATGAATTATTCAAATATATTTGTTGACTTCATTCATGAAAAAAAATGTTATGTAATAAGTTGATCGGTTTAGAGATGAATGGGTAGAATGAGGTGAAGTCTATCAATAATATTGTGGAGGTGTCTTATAATGTTAAATAAGAAGTCAAAGTATAGGAGAGTTTCATGGAGGTGAATGAAACGAAGATGAGCGAGAGGTTCTTTATAAAATAGTTGGTCGGGTGTGGATTCTATTAGTGGAGCGGGTTAGGGGATTAAATAGGTTGAAGAGTTTTCAGGGAAGGTTGACAAGTGGTAATGGGAATCATACAATGGTCAAGAAGCTAAGCATGGGAAAATTAAGAAAATGAGGAATTAAGCCAACCAATACAAAATAACTCTCAAATCTTTATAGTATTATCAGTCATCAATATTGAATAATACTCTAATGAGTTAAAAATGATTATAAAGATAAAAAGACCAAATGTTTTCATAGTATAAGGACATTCACAATACCTTTTCTAATAGGATATGAACATAAATTTAATATTTTATTAAATTAAATTTGAGCACAAAGTTAATTACAAGTAGATAGAAATGAAAATAGTTACATATAAGAGTGACAGACTGTCACACAGAATTTCTCTCAAGCAACTAGTGAACTTTTAAAGGTCAAGTGATAAACTGAAAAAGTGACCTAACAGTGAAACTAGGAAGCATATAGCTTGATCTTGTTGGGGGATAAAGGAAACACACACACACCACACATATATTTGAGGTCGTGATTTTTAACAGTAGCAATATTTTCTCTTGTCGTCTACAGATGTGAGTCCTTGGGGTAAACCTTTTCGAGGCTGTATTATACAGATCTAATCTCCATAGTGCAAATCTACAAATTTTTTGCCTTTTCATTCTTATTATTGACGGCTCTTTTTAGTTATTTGATTATAAGATAATTTAGATTTTGGGGTTGATAAGATCTTACAAAACTTCATTTCATTTAACTAATTGATTTGGTTAGCTAACAAAAATCAATTAGTTAAATGAAATGAAGCTTTGCAAAACCTTATCAACCACAAAATCTAAATTATCTAGTAATCAAATAACTAAAAAGAGTCATCAAAATAATAAGGCTGGTAAGGCAACAACTTTATAGATTTGCACACTGGAGATTAGATCTGTATAATACACTCCTAAAAGGTTTGCCCCAAGGACTCACATTTGTACATGGCAACAAAAAAACCACTAATGTTAAACATCATAGCCTCAAATATATGTGTGTGGTGTGTGGTGTGTGTGTGTTAAATTTGTCCACCAAAAAGCTCAAGCTATGTGCTATATTGTTCCACAGTTAGGTCAACCTTTAAAATTTCATTAATTGCTTGAGAGAAATTCGATGTGTGACAATGTGCCAGATTTATATGCAACTGTTTTCATTTTTATCTGCATGTAATTAACTTTATGTTCATATTTAATTTAATAAAATATTAAAGATATGTTCATATCCTATTATAAAAGGTATTGAGAATGTTCTTATACTATGAAAACATTAGTCTTTTTATCTTTATAATTATCTTTAAAACTTATTAGAGTAGTATTCAACATTGATGATTGATAATGCTATAAAGATTTGAGAGTTATTTTGTATTGGTTGGCTTAATTCCTCATTTTCTTTATTTCTATGCTTAGCTTCTCGGCCATTGTGTGATTCTCATTACCACTTGTCAAACTTCCCTGAAAACCCTTCAACCCAAACTAATCCCCTAACCCGCTCCATTGATAGAATCCGCACCCGATCAACCACTTTATAGAGAACCTATCACACCCATCTTCGCCTCATTCATTTCCATGAAACTCTCCTCCAGCACCCTAACTTCTTATGCAGCATTACAAGACACCTCCACAGCATTATTGATAGAATTCAACTCATTCTGCCCATTATTATTCATCTCTAGAATAATCATCCTACTACATAACATTTCCTTTCATGAATGAAGTAAAAAAATATACTTGAATAATTTATTTTTTGGTTTAATATAAATGCTTAAAAAGATTACAAAAAAGATACACCATGATAGCACACTAAGAAGACTTTGATTCAACGAAGACATATCTTACTCACGTAAAATTCCATCTTCAAAGATTGAGCCTTCTCCTTCCACATCCTATCAAGGCAAAAATTATAAGTCAAACAAATCGATAGAAAAGAAGAGCCCAAAATTATCATTGTAAAAAGAGAATTACTTTCTCATCGCAACAAATATACTTTAGAGACAAGATGATTAATAAATCGTTGTATCAACTAACAATAATCAAAACATCACACAATAAGAATGCTAAAAGAATGATACTAAGAGCAAGAGCAAGAGCAACTCAGGTTTCAAATATTAGACAACCCAACTGCAATTGAGAGAATTGTATTACAGCATTTTAAGCAAGCTAGTCTATCATAGTGAGGGTTGGTGAAATAACATATTTGGTTAAGGAACCTACCCCAAGTTTAGCCTTCTGGAGATTTGCACGTGAAAAAGTGGTCTTCCGAATGCATGCAAAACTTAAGTCTACAAATGACAAATCCTGCAGTTAAAAGTATAATACTTCAAGTGACATAAGGCATAGGCGGCAGACATGATAGAAAACAAGTTAACTGCAAAATAAATAGTTAGCATCTCTCATCCCTGCACTACATTGAATTATAAAATGGCACATATTCGAGCCTGTTCAAAACCCAGAAAACAGCATTTAACCAAAACGGCACATATTCAAGCCTAAAAAATGCATTTAAATCTTCTCGAAACAGCATTCATTCATGAGTTTGTATGACCAAAGAGTTATAAATGAAAGTATCAAACTATAAGTATTAGATATGTAAATGTGTAAAAACTGAAATTTAGGTGTTAGAGATGTAAATGCATTGAAATTGAGTGGTGTGCATGTATGTGAATCTCCCAAAGTGATCATAAACCAAAACCATAATCCTTGATCATTTTGGTTAAGGGTATTTGGGGCCAAAATATCAAGGATCAATTCCATAAAATTATATTTAAAATCCCGCAACATTAATTAGAGAGAACACAAGGATAACAAGGCTATTTGTTGTAAAATATATGATGCGGCCACAAGAGAATAATGATAGATTTGCATGCATACCACTCGATTCCTGTACATTTTCATGTTTAATATCTAAACTTCAAAGCAAACCATTTTACCTATGCACGAAAATGTAACTCTCATATTCAAAAGTTAAGAGCGCTATTTGGTAGCAGAATTTCAGCAGCCTATAAATGAATTTTGGGGCTGCTGTGATATCAAAAATTGAGCAGGTTTTTAACAAGATTTGAAAGCAGTTTGGTTGCTAAATTTGTGCGGGTTTTGGGCTGCATCAGAACCGGATTTGAGCAGGATTTAAACAAAAATAAATGGGTGTTTGCAGAAAGGTTTGAGCATCAATTTACAAGAATAAGGGGGCTTTTTCATAGCAAGGACTAAGTAACATTTTATGCAGTTTTTTTTTTTTTTAATGTTCTTGTTGGGCCTTAAGCTTAAGACTTTCCTTTTCTTAAATCTTAAAAAAGAGCCTTTCAAAATTTAGGGGAGAATACATAGAGTATCATTCAAAACATCATAGAAGAGCAATTAACGTGGTAACGGGTAAACGTAACAATACTAACAAACACGATAAAAAAAAGAGAGGAATGAAAACAGGGTGTCAAATGCTAAGGCTCACCTGCTCCGTCACCAAGATAAACCTTCAATTTGTTATTCACAACAACAAAGACACACAGCAGTTGCCAGATACCACAAGCAGATCCAACTAAAAGAAGGATTTAAAGCAATTGAGGACCCAAAATCAGGCAAATAAGAGAACGAACTTCTTGTTGTTTATTGAATCTGCAACGAAGAAGCATGTCCAATTTAAGAGAGTTTAAGCATCCACAAATCCTTGGCAGAGATTAAGATATCTCACCTTGCCCAAGCTTCTTAGTCCCTTAGGGCTGTTCGACTTCTGCCGAGGGTGTTGTATGGAGGATGGTATCCCAACGAACGCGGCTTAAGAAGAAGAAGAAGAGGCGAATTCAGCCGAGCAAGGCATCGGGAAGGAGGGGATTTTGCCAACCAACGCTTCAAGGAGACAAGGCCGCCAGGGTCAACTTAACTTGCCAAAGGAGGAAGTTTGCAGCCCATGGAGAGGAAGATGAAGCAGACTTCGGCTTCGGGAAAGAGGTCCTCGGGCAGGGGATGTTAGGCAAGGACTAAGAAGTCAACTCCTCGCGCGAAGGAGAAGGCGCCAGTGAGGAAGTGCCACAAGCAGGCTAGGGCTCCCACTCGAATGGGATGTGCGTGAGGAAAGGGGTGTTGAGTGCGTGAGTGAGTAAGGTTTTAAAAACATCATTCTCTTTTTAATTTTAAGTTATGTGCATCGATTTCCTTGCAATCGCTCGTGCACAGAATCCTAACAAAATGGATGTCGTCCCTAGGCAAAATAGTCGTCCCCGACACACTCGCGTGGTCTGTTTCGTCATCTAAGGTTGTTCGAGCAAAATCATCGATGATTGGGTAATTTAAGTCAATTCGTGCATGATGCGACGAATGAAAATATTTAGTACGACCGCAATCGTTTAACAAGTCAAATGTTGATCGGTCCTCGCCCCAAGCGACGACCAGAGTCGAGTGGGATGCTCACGACAGCGAGTCGCTCAATCTGTGTCGAAGGGCCTCGAATTCATGTCACGAGAGTTGTTATTTTGTTTGAATTTAATTTTGGGTGTCGATAAAGAAATTGTGTAAATTGTGGTATTTATGTGTGATGTGTAAGTTGTAGTATTCATGAGTGTCCAAGTCACAAAAGATTTCTCAGGGCTGCTCCTATCCTTATAGGAACTCGATTTGAGTTTGAATGTCGGTTTTAATTGACTCAACGAAATATTGAGCATTTGAAACCGCCCATATGAGATGACAAGGAGTCGAGAAGAGATTTGAATTTCTAAATAGTGTGAGTTCCAGTACCAGTCCTCTAATTGGCCATTGATATCGAAATGATTACCTTAATCAGCATATATGGCATCTCGTTACTCCTGCTGCCATTAAAAGCACTATATTAAAGGGTTAAGATCATCATTTAAACCTAAATGCCTCATTAATAAATATAGGGCTTGGTTGATTGTTAATAGGTTTACTCAAGTGTATAGTATCAACAACTTAGATACCGTATACCACTTTGTTAGGCTCAACTTCTACATATTATTTTATTTGTCACTAGCAATCAAGATTGGTTGTTATTTTAAATAAACATAATGATTTCCTTTATCATAATCTCACTAAATCCATTTATATGGAACAACCAACAAGTATGTTGCTCGGGGAAGCAACAGCGTCTGTGAGCTCAACAAGGTGATCTATGAACTAAAGCAAAGTTAGGCCCTCCGATGCGGTTTGTTCAATTTTGCAAATTTCATACTAAATTTGGTGTTTGAAATAGAATAATAGACCAATTCCATCTTTGAGAAACACACTTCCTTCAGCTTCGTTATCATTCTAAAATATGTAGAAACACAATCAAGATTGGTTGTTATTTTAAATAAACATGAGCAAAGTTTTAAAAAGTGTGGGCGTCGGGTAGGGTATTTTAGCTATTATGGGTCAAGACGTAAGCCCCACAGTATAAAAAAAAATGGGAAGATAAATATTAAAAGAAAAAAAAAACTATTTGTGCATAATAAAAAAATTATAGCTATAGCGATCTCTAGCAAATATTTAACAAGAAAGGAAAAAAAAAACAAATTTTTGGTGCACTGTAGCAACTACAATGAACTTACTATAGCTACAGTGAAATGAACCATTAAAACTCATGAAACATTAAAAATCATAAAACAATAAAAAATATATACCATAGAGGAAGCTGAAGAAGATGCGGGTGCAAGAGAGGAAGAGAAGATGTCGCGAGCGAAAGATGATTTGTGACGGGCGAAGACAACGAGCATGACATAGAGAAAGCGAAGACAAAGACTAAGCAGACAGACAAACGAGCCTGTGTGCGGAACAAAGCAGAAAAACAGACGAGCCTGTGTGCGAGATGAAGTAGACGAGCCTGTTGAAATATTATCTTTGTGCGACGGTGCGAGGGACGAAGCAGATGGCGGCGAGATCTTCTGCAACTTTGCGTGTGATGGAGGAAGCAGAGGGTTGCAGTGCGTGCAGGAGAAACTTGACCCGGTGTGAATCGGATAAAAATGTAGAATTCGGGATTTATATCTATTTTTTTCTTATTATAAGGTGGGTTGTATGGCCTGTGAGATGCGAACTGCGCTCTGTGCTTGCCCGGGTGTAAGCCCCGCAAGATTTGCAGCGCCTCGTTGGCTTGGGGTGAAAGGCCTCACGCCTCGCCTCGCGATGCGCCCCGGGCGTGCCCCAAAAACACCTTTTAAAACATAGAACATTAGTAAAGAATTTCTTTATGATAATCTCACTAAAGCCATCTATATGAAACAACCACTAAGTATGTTGCTCCGAGAGACAACAGAGTTTGTAAGCTCAACAAGGTCATCTATGAACTAAAGAGAAGTAAATCCCTTAGATGTTTGTTCAATTTTGCAAATTTCATTCTAAGTTTGGCGTTTGCAATAGAATAATAGGTCGTTGCACTTTCAGAAACACACTTATTTTAGCTTTGTTATCATTGTAGTACATTTAGTGTTGGAATAGAACCAGAATACATCTTATTGATACAAAGAGAGATACATAACCATAATAGAATCAACTAAAAAGGAAAAAATTAAACTCAGGATATTGTAGAAAGGGGAAAGAAATAAGACCGAATATAATAGAAAAAGAAAGAAGATCAAAGGAAATAACTCAGTAGAATTAAATAATGGTTATTTCTAGTCATTAAAATATTCTAATACTCCCCCTCAAGTTGAATGGATGTCAGTCGTGTTCAACTTAGACTTGTAATCATCGATAGTGGTTGAGAAAGGATCTTTTTGGATATCCGCTAGTTGACTACTGGATGGCACAAACGAAGCGCAAATTTCCCAAGACTCCAGTTTTTCCATAATTAAGTGTCAGCCAATCTTAATGTGTTTGGTGTGATCATGCTATAACGAATTGTGAACAATGTTAATGGTTGGCTAGTTATCACAAAACAACTATAGGTGAACAAAGACTGGCACACGCAGTTCTCGAAAAGGCGGTGATAGTGAGTCTTGTTTACAAGAACAGACTTGGGAACATCAAGAAGATTTTTATTTGGATTCATCGTGATAGCTATTGGTTTGCAAATAAGAAGATTATTCTCTACCAAAAGGTCAATGACATATTTCCGTTGAGATAGGCAAATGCCCCGAGATGATCGAGCAACTGTCATGCCTAAGAAGTACCGGAGAGATCCTAAATCCATCTCAAAGAATGTAGCAAAAATGTCTTCCAGAGATTTCAATGCTAGTAGCTCACTCCCTGTAAGAACAATATCATCGACATAAATGATAAAGATAGCTACCTAGTTGTTGAAGGAATGTCATAAGAAGAGTGTGTGGTCTGATTGAGCCTAAGTGAATCCATGGCCTATCAACACCTTTGTGAACTTTCTGAACCATGCTCATGGTGATTGCTTCAGTCCATAGAGAGACTTTCTCAGTCTACATATTTGGCCCTAGAAGGCTATAGATTCAAAGCTTGGATGAAAGGTCATGCAAACCACTTCTGTAAGATCACCGTTCAGAAACACATTTTTGACATCAAGCTATAATAAGGGCTAATAAAGATTCACTGTCAGGAATGAGAGAACCTGAATGGTTTTTAATTTTGCCACTGGAGCAAATTTCTCATCTTATTCAACTCTATGAGCGTCCTTTGGCGACCAACCATGCCTTGTTGCGTTCAAAGGAACCATTAGATTTAAACTTAATGTTAAAAATCCACCGGTATCCTGCTGTTATCTTGCCTCGATAAATATCAACAACCTCCCAAGCATGCTTTCGTTTAAGAAAATTCATCTCCTCCATGAAAGCATTTTTCCTGGTTGGGTTTGTTAAAACAACCTTAATAGTAGATGAAAATTGGTGATTTGTCGGGGTGGGTTCGTAGCAAATGCTCTGTAGTTAGCCGATAATATGTTAAAAGAGACAATTTGCCACAGGATAGAGAGAACATGTCTGATTGCATACCTTACTATAGGAATTGACTTCCTCATTTTGAGTCAGAGCAGTGCTAGGGATGTCGTTCGGAGGGGGTTCAGGATCCAACAAGGGGTTAGCGAGCTTCTGAGTAGGTGCATCAAAACGAGTGCGTTGATTGTAAACACATAGAGTGGGAGAGTGTGCAGGTAGAATTAGAGGGATAGAAGGCTCTTTAGTGGTAGGAAAGATGTGGGGAACAAAAGGAACCAAAGTTTCCTTGATGGTAGCTGGCGTGGGGGAAACATCCACAGAAGTAAGGTAAAGAACAGTGTCCAAGAACTCTAGCTCTTCCTCACGTGAGGTCGAGTTAAGAAAATAGAGAACTTTTTCAAAAAATGAGGCATTAGCACTAACGTAAACCTTATTTATGGTAGGGTCAAGACATTGATACCCCTTTTGAGTGGCAGAGTATCCTAGAAAAATACATTTTATGAACTTATGATCAAGTTTACTCCAAGTTGGGGTTGTGTTCCGAAAAAAAGCTGTGCACAAAAAAATTTTAGAGTCAAAAGTGGAGAAGACCCGATTGTTAGGAAAGAATGATCTGAAGACAGATAAATGGGTACATAAGTTGGGATTTTTTAGGGGAATCTATTTATGAGATAAGTTGCGGTAAGTATGCCATCGTTCCAGAAACATTTTGGGACATTGAAGTGAAATATAATGGAGCGAGTGACGTCGAGGAGATGGCTGTTTTTTCTCTCGTCTACCCCATTTTGTTGAGAAGTGTCGGGACAAGAGCTATGATGAATAATGCCCTTACTTACTAATAATTCTCCTGATATAGAGTTAAAAAATTCAAGACCATTATCAATCCAAAGAACTTGAATGAGAGTTTTGAATTGTGTCAAAATGAAGGTGTGGAAGTTTTTGAAAGTAACAGCAGCTTCAGATTTATCTTTTAAAATATAGATTTATGTCATCCGAGTGTGGTCATCAATCAAAGCAAAAAATCACTATTTATTGGTTTAGCTAGGGGTACGAGAGAACCTCATAAGTCAGTGTGAATAAGAGAGAAATAAGCGGAAGATGTGTAATTGGTGGGGTGGATTAGAAACATGATAATATTTAACTAACTGACGGATTTCACAATTGAAATTAGAAGAATTTTTATTAGTAAACATCAACGAATACAGTTGCTTTAGATATTGGTAACTAGGATGACCCAAACGACAGCGTAACACCATAATAGAAAAATCAATGGACTGAGAGAAACTGCAACTACTGGGTGGAGTGTCTTCATTCTCCGTGTTTTTTTCTTGGAAGAAATAGAGCCCACCAACCCGCTTAACAGTTTCAATCATCTTCCCCGAACAACGATTCTAATAGACATATACAACAGAGGAAAAATGAACAATGCAATTAATGTCATATGTCAGCTTACAAATAGATAAAATGTTGCATTTCAGCAAAGGTATATGTAACATAGATTCTAGAGTTAAGTCTGTTGTTAAAATAACAGACAATTTACCATCAATAGAATTTTGATACCCATCAGCAATTTTAACTGTATTTTTCCCTGAACAAGGATAGTGTGTTGAGAAAGCTTGAGAGCTTCTAGTCATGTGATCTGTTGCACCTGAATTAATGATCCATGGATTGGAATGGGCAAAATAAATGAGTGTCATAGGATTGGTAACTTGACGAACGTGGGAGGTTGACGGGTCGGAAGAGAGCGAGTTGGATCCAAGCATCTTAATTAGTTGCTCCATTTGACTTTTAAGAGAATTAGAGGATTCTGGATTATTCTTGGTAGAGGTCGATTATACCGTATTGAATTCAGATGTCGTGGTGAGACCCTTAGCAGTTGAAGATTTGGCTGAAGGTCTTGATGTAAGTTTCCCATGGAGCTTCCAACACTTCTCACGAGTGTGGTTGGGTTTGTGGGAATAATCACTCATGGAATGACCAACCCGAGGCTAAGAACTACTAGAAACCAAGGTGGATGTTTCTGCTGACGTAGTAGAAGCACCAAGCCTGACAAGTCTATGGCTCTCTTTGCGACGAATCTCAATGAAAGAAGCGTGAGTAGAAGGAAGAGAGTCCCGACCAAGGATATGTCCCTGGACTTTGTCAAGATCTTTGTTGAGGCCTGCCAAAAATTGGAACATACTGCCCTTTTCTACAATTTTCTAAAAGAGAGAGATCAACTGGAGATTCCCAAGTATAGTCATAATATAAGTCGCATTCTATTCATAATGCGATTAGATCATTTTAGTACTGGGTCACGGTCTTGGATCCTTGTTTTGCTTCACAGATTTTTTTAGACACCTCATAGAATTTGCTGAAATTCCCTACATTTGAGTAGGAATCACGAATTGTGGTCTAGAGGACACTAACAGAAGGAAGAAACATATATGATCGGTCAATCAAACTCGCCATAGAGTTGATCAATCATAACATGACCATGAAATTCCCCACTTCCATGACTTCCATACGCCAGGTCAGTCTTTGGAGGTTCACATATCATACCAGTGAGATGACTGTATTTCCCATGTCCTTTGATGAACAAAGATACTAATTAGGACAATTGGAGAAAGTTATTGTCATTTAGTTTATGGGTTGTGATAAAAAAGTTCATGTTGTTTTTCTGTCCTCCGGTTTGCATAGGAACGGACTTTGGAATTGATCCATCGGTGGACTCAAGAATGCCTTCTCAGGATGTTTCATTAAAAGAATCAGTCATAATTCTAATTGAGCCAATGGATATGTTGTTGTGTTTCTGAGTCATCGATGAATTTCGATACATTCACGATAAGCAGATACAAAATGGACAGAAGTAACTGCAACAATTGCAGGTTTTCAGGATTTGCAGGTGTTCTTAAACAAACAACAGGACAATAGATTCCACATAACTCGAATTGTAGGTTTTCAGGACTAGCAGGGATTCTTAAACAGACAACAGAAATAGGGATTCCACAGAACACGGGATATTGTTGGCGGCTGCTGAAACAGGCAGGAAGAAAGGGTTGCACTGGTCGCTGTTGAAACCTATAGGAATACGAACGAATAACTACTAAAGCCCGTTGTTCGTTGGAATTCCTTTCATTATGTTTATTTTTATATATAAACAAATTATCACAGCATTATTATTTTTATTTTTTATAAACAAGCACACAAACATACTCTATATCAAAAAACAGTAGGAAATTCTAAGACGTTCACAGGGTTAACAAGGAATCGTCAGAATAATAAGACTAGGAGATTGGAAAGTATAAGGCTTAAATTGACCTAAAACTTACAAGTTTAGAAAGATTTAATCCTGACAGATTCACTCCTCGGAACCTAACTTTAGCAGACTGAATTATTTTGATTATCTCTTTTCGCGTAAGTTCGGCTTCCAAGATCTTTTCATCCTTCTTCTTGCACATGTTTGACTTGATATATTCAATCAATCCCTACAAAAGAATGAAACACAGCAATACAACCTCAAAAATCAAAAGTTTGCATCACTTTTTCAGCATTAAAAACTATTGAAACGATATGCATTACAAAATTAAAGAGGGAGAGCTACGTTCGAAAAAATATATTAAAATAAGATTTACATTATGGGACAAGCATAATGAAAACAAGAAATATATAGACATGAGTAAAAACAACTTTTGAGGGATAAACAAAAGAGTACAAGAATGCTCGAGGAAATGAACTAGCAAGGAATGAAATATAAAAATAAACATAATGAAAGGATTATGGTCAAAAGAATAACTGCATTTAAAAAGATCTAAAAAAAATTTTGAAATGATAGTGTTACCTGTTTTCACTTTTTTTTCTTTGAATAATTATTGATACTTCGAAGTTAGGGCTGTACATGCTAAAATGCATGACTGCTTGAGACTTCAAGCCTCCTCTAAAAATTTTCATCGTCATATAGCAATATAAATGGCATAACACTAAAGTACAAATTGAGGTAAGCACAAAAGATTGTGATCTATGAACCACAAATCTATAACAAGGTTAATTAGAAATTGGAAGAAGAGTAAGAAAAAGAGCAAGAAAATCATAGAAGATGAGATAGAGAAATAACTTGTTTGGAATAATTCATGTACCATTCAATTTATGCTCAAGAAGTGTCTGAGACGTTTTAGATAAATGCTAGCAAATTGCTTGTGAAAATTNGTCTGAGACGTTTTAGAGAAATGCTAGCAAATTGCTTGTGAAAATTTTTTGTAACCAAAAAAAAAATGCCAAACATTGCTTAGCATTATTTGGGGTGGAAATATCAGTTGAAATTTGATGCTTGAAAAGTTTTATGTTGATTCAAAATTGATTCAACCAAATCAAGTTGAATTCTAAATCCTAACTCAAAAAGAATTTTGAGCCAATTTCATGCATTTTACAAGAAGCTTGAATTTTGACTTGAGCTAGTTCAAATCATTAATATGTTTAGAAGTCCATATATATATATATAT
>JXCR01120546.1:110577-124611 GCA_002079205.1 Phalaenopsis hybrid cultivar
TATGTATATATATATATATATGTATGTGTATATGTATGTGTATGTGTATATGTATATAGATAGATCTGTGTATATACATATACACATACATATACATATACACATACATATACATATACACATACATATACATATACACATACATATATATATATATATAAAGAAATCTCAATTTCTCATGCGACTTTTGGCCCCACGAAGAGAGCCCGCGTCATGAGTCTAAAATTCCAGAGCCCCTATGCCACGATAGGATCGAACCATTGACCTGAGGAGGCTTACTTGCGGCACATATATATTTCTTCTTTTGTATCTTGCCAATTATATAGTATATAAATTATCAAGAGATATAGCTTTTGCTTTGCTTGCTATCATCTTTGCAAGACTTTTAGCTTCCTCATATTTATTATAAGCAATGATAGTATCTATCTATTTGCAACCCCTTAAGCATATTTTCTTTTTAATTCTTTCTAATCTTAATGAATCATGTGATTTAATTGTACAGTTATCCTAAATCTTCTATAGCAATTTATTCAATAGAAGTAGCCAACATTTGGCTTCACTACACTAAACAACGAAATTACCTACCAAAGTTTTGATTTTATTTTATATAACAGTTGGTTATGAATTTCATCAAGGCTTTAAATTTTGTTTTCAGTTTCGTATCAAACAATTCTATAGTTTCAATAATTTAAAACAACCTTTTTTCCTGGAAAAGTTTGATTTTTTTTTTTTTGCTTAAATAAATAGTATACAAAATTAAATTAAGTTTCATAGTTACTAGTGAATTACTAATTATCAAGGTTTTAATAGTCTAAAGCTTCAAGAATTATTGAATCGGATAGTAAATTTTCATTAAAAATATCAAACTTAAAAGAAAAAAAAAGGATTTTCCTATGTTATTTTGATATTCCCATCCCATTTGTAAAAAAAAATTATCATTGAATCTATGTTGTCCTCTCCAACCTTTCTCAATGCCTGGCCCATGTTGCTTTTCTTTTTTCTACTGCATCACAAGATAACTAAACCATGATGTTACTAGAGACCAATGAAAGCACAAATAAATAGGTGACAAGCAACAGACATCAATGCTGATATGATATCAGCCTGTAAAAACAATAGTCCAGGATAGGATGAGTGAAAATAATAAGGACAATAACAATGTTAAAGTGACAACTCATGGATGAAGCAGTGGTGACATGATTTTATCAATAGTGATTATGTGTGTACTACATTAAGCAAAACACTCACAATTGCTATCAAATGAAACCCAAAAAAAGATAATAAATCTCATTATTTACCAGCAATTGATAGTATTCTGCTTCTCTAAGTAATTCTTGGTACTCCATGTCTGTGAGTGTGGGAAGTAGCCCATCTCTTAGCCAATTCAATATGTGTCGGAATTGTTTACCATCCCTATCAACAAACACCATTCCCTGCAAAAGTTCAGTATAACCGAGGAATAAAAGTAGGTCCCAAATTCTTCGCAAACAAAATATCTACGTCTCAATTTTAGTATAATTCATGTAATAAATTGCAGAAAAAGAAAAATGAAAACTCATCAAAGGAGAATCATTTTACATTCTAGCAAAAAGTATAGTACTCTAACATGACGTAAATCAAATGGATAAATTCAATAAGATAAAAATAGCCTAATGCTTTGCCATTTACCGTTTCAGAATCCCGGCATACATTATGACGTCCACTAAACATTGCTGCAAGCATTGAATAAGGCTCACGCTGAATAAGTGTATCAACGGTAGTTGCATATTTCTTCCCCCCTATCAAGATTAAAGAGCATCTCATCACCAAATGAAATGTTATAAACAGAATGTAATTTGGCGTGAGGGGACTAAATAATATGTATATACAGCGTGAGGACTCTTCCCAACAGTTGAAGAGAAAGCTAGACGAAAGACAGCAATAGGTTCCAATACTGAGGACAAGCAATCCCCTTAGTTTGGTATCAATGATGCAACTTTTGAAATATCCCATCCCCAAAACTTTAAACAAAAGAAGGAGAATAATACAGAAATAAAGATAAAAAAAATATTCTACCCTACAATAATGTGGAAAATACTTGTCACCTAAAAGAGAAGTGATGTCTAAGGCTATTAACATCATTGTACTGCGCTTAAGAAACTTCAATGGTTTATGCTATCTAGAAAGAAAACTTTTTTTTTTCTTTGGTTTAAAGTGCAAAATTAGTATTTTGTAAGAGATAGAAGCAAGTGATTTATAAGAATGGGACGAGATTCCATGTTTTGTTAACAGCAAAGTAGTATCAATATAAAAAAGGCTCAAAAGGCAGATGGAAAGATATAAGAAAAGCAATGCAAGAAAAATTGGCATTGATTACATATACAGCAAATAGCATTGAAGAATTGTCGCAAAACATTTAGTAAGCTTTGAGAGCTTACCAACAAGGTTATTCATAATGTCCTTTAATCTTCATGATGTTCTCTTTTCCTTAAAGAGGTTATATGGCATTACCCAATAGGCATTTGAACACACTTTTATCAATAAAATGCTTTCCTGTAAAACTCCCAAGGGTAAAAAATTTCATACCAAGTAACCATGAAGGAACAAACATGTATTCTTAAGCACTTCATTCAATGGCACCGTGGCTATCAAAATTATTCTTCCAAAGTTTCACTCACTAAAAGTAGTTGCACAGATATACCGAATCAAGACATCTCGGGAAGACTTTAATCATGTCCAAGCATGATAATGAGAAAATCAAGGAAAAAAAGCATCCAAACCAAAGAAATCAGCTAGGGTACAATTCAATGTCCAATGGCGACTGCAACCCACAGGCAGCTGAGTCTTCTGATAACGCTAATTAGTCCCCTAAAATTTTGAAAGGAAACAAGCGCACTTTCCATATCAAAACGAAGCACGAAAAACTTATAATAATCGCCTTAACAATTTCCATTCTCAAGGAATTGAAGGGAATTACAAGTCAAGAACGAACTCCTTAGAAATATAAATAAAAATCTTCCAACAATTTATACCTATGTTGAGGAGGACTGGCGAACACTCCG
Organism: Phalaenopsis hybrid cultivar; assembly: GCA_002079205.1. Taxonomy (NCBI): domain Eukaryota; kingdom Viridiplantae; phylum Streptophyta; class Magnoliopsida; order Asparagales; family Orchidaceae; genus Phalaenopsis; species Phalaenopsis hybrid cultivar. Next base: position 113,619 of record JXCR01120546.1, read on the forward strand.
TGCTCGATCCCATCGCCGCTCCTCCGCCCTTCGCCTTCGGAGGTTCGACTCGCGCGTAGAAGGACGAAGCGTTGGGAAGCCAAGAACTAGTGCTGTCAAAACCGCCTTGTTCCCCAACAGCTCGTGTTCGGCTCGTTAAGAACTCTTATTTAGCTCGTTCAGCCAAACACGAAAACAAATTTAGCTGTGTTCGACTCTTTTATATATATCTATATATATATATATATATATATTTGTTAGTGANATGAGAGCTTAACATGGTGTGTTAAGTTTCCAGGTTGAATTTTCAGAAGACATGAAATAGTAGATAAGACACTACTCATAAATTTTGCCCTCATTTTACGAGGACTTTATGTTATGGGCTTTGAGATTTCCCATAAGCGCAAAACCCCGTGGTTAATTACCTCTCCTGATAGCGATAGATCACTTCGATTAATGCTAGTCATTATACTTCAAGTATTTGTTCTTAACATATAACAGCATTAAATTTAAAATTTAAAATTATAAAAATTATCATCATCACGAGCTTAAAGTAGGTGGTGGGGGAAATAATGACGAACCCGATCAAGATCTCATTGTTCCATCATCATGGATTGTCAGAGACCCTGGTCTACTTAGTCAGCGGAGGTAGTCAACCTAACCTGACAAAAGGATAATTGTTAGCAACCTTGGGTTGTTTCGTCAAAGGGGACCTTGTAGACCTAGGGTGAATGTCTGTCTAAGGAGACTAATCTAGATCGATCTTAGCTTATAGCGGGCTTTCTACCCATCAAATATACACTGTGATTTAATACTCAAAAGGGCAGACTGCCATTGAGGAACATACGATTATGGTCTGTTTGACAGCAAACCAAGCGATCGAAGGGCTCTGGTCGTAGTAGCTTTTTTTTATGTTATTTGGCTGTAAAACAATGCGGCAGAAGACTTGGGCCACATTCTTATAGAAATGAGTTTGTTTTGACTTTGAATTTAGTAGTATATTTGATATGATATTGACTTTTTGTGAACTCAATTCAGTACTAGATTTGTTCATCTCGTCAAGCTGCTACGAAGGGTGGATGAATTTTGCTTTAAGCATTAGGTGGTAAATTTTTATTTGATTGTTTTATAGATTTTATGACCTAAAATTTGACTTTTATAAATGGACCCCTCAGGTTGAGTTGTGCATTTATTATGCCCATCATCGGGGATTAATATCTTTGAGCTCTGTCGACCTTGTCCTACTCATAGAGGATCGGGCTCATCATTTATATTATTAATTGAGTTTTAAAGATGGACTTTGAGTTTTGAATTTTTTTTTTCTGAAAATAGGCCATTTAGATTGAGATTTACTATTAACACGTCATCATTGATGATTAATTTATTGTAACTCTCATGCTCACAAAAGATCGAGTTCATAGTTTATATTATTATTTGGAAAATGAACTTTGAGATTGATTTTTGAAAATATACCCTTTTTTGTTGATATTTACTATCAACACGACCATCTTTGGGGATTGTTTATCTTTATTCACTGTTGACTCTGTCCCACTTACAGAGAACCTGGTTCATGATCTATATTATTATTTAAGTTTTAAAAATAGACTTTAGGATTTAAATTTTTGAAAATAGATCCATCGGGTTGAGATTCAATATCAACACGACCATTATCGGGGATTTGACTCCGTCCCACTTACAGAGAATCAGTTTCATGATCTANTTAACACCCAAAATTTGATATATACTGGTGGTGTAAACAAAATTATTAATTGATATATACAGGTGGTGTCTCAAATCCTTTTTTACAACAACAGAAAAGTGGAAGCAACAGTTGCCAACAACAAACAACAATGCCCATCCATGATGCTCCCACCACCAAATATCAAATCACAGTTACAATAAAAGCATTCAATATCAACACGACCATTATCGGGGATTTGACTCCGTCCCACTTACAGAGAATCAGTTTCATGATCTATATTATTATTTAAGTTTTAAAAATGGATTTTAATATTTAATTTTTTGAAAATAGACCCCTCCGATTAAGATTCATTGTCAACACGATCATCATCGGGGATTAATGTATAGAACTTTGTCGATTCTGTCACGCTCACAGAAGATCAGGTTCATAGTTTATATTATTATTTGAGTTTTAAAACGTTGATTTTTGAAAATAAACCACTTCGGTTGAGATTCACTATCAACACAACTATCATCAGGGATTGTTTATCTTTAAACCCTGTCGACTTTGTTCCATTTATAGAGAATGAGGTTCGTGATTTATATTATTTTTTAAGTTTTAAAAATGGAATTTAAGATTTAATTTTTTTAAAATATATCCATGCGATTGAGATTCACTAGTAACGCATCCAGCACCAGGGATTGATTGCTTAAACATCATTAGAAGTATTAGTCCTGCCATTATAAGGCGGATCGTACTGGCTCAACGGGGACTCAAACTGGTCAACTTTGGTCCCTGTAAGGAGGAGGATCATATTGGCCAAAATATGGGATTTACGACCACCCCTTATAAGCAAGTCGACTTATTCGAGAGCATGCGTAATCACAAACATTTGAATTCAGTTTTTGTAAAGTTTTAAATTGTGTGTTTGACTTGCACAACATTCTTAGACTAAGAACTTTAAGAAGTTTAAGAACTTAGGATTATCGCTAGGGCACATGCGAGTGTTTAATTTTATTTAATTGAATTGGTTTTCAAATAGCTTAGCACATATTTTGAGGCATATTTGGTTTAAGCTTAAGCATTTACGTGACCCGCACAACATTTTCGATCCTTGTGATTAAGTATCTAACACTTTGGTCGGAGCACATGTGAGAAGTTCATACTTGTTAGTATTGACCGACTTTTAGTGGTTTTATTTTTATTGGCATGAACACATTATCATTGAGATGAGTGCAAATATTTTTTACTTAAGCTCTTAATTTGTCTTTTGTCGCTAGTATATTTAGGGTTGCAGATCCAATGGCGATGAAGACATTCTAAACTTCAATTGTATATTTGGAATTATGTATCTCTCTCATTCTTAGCTCCCATTTGAGTGTTCAAGTGGACCCCTCACAGGTTTCATTCGAGCTCGTTAATGAGTCCCCCTGTGAGTTATGCAAGTTCTATTATATTTAGTTTTGTCATGTAAGANGTCGAGGCCCCTGTGAGTTATGCAAGTTCTATTATATTTAGTTTTGTCATTTAAGACAATTTATTTAATCATTTTATTCTTTAATATGTAGTTTAGGAGCTTTCATTCTGATTGCATTTTTGTTCAAATGATTTCCATTGGATGTTTCGTTGTAAGCAGTATTTAGAAAGAAATTTGGTAGTATTTCGATAGTTTCCTTGTGTCATACCCGATTGGGGGGCTACATCGAGAAACCGAGACTTTCCAACCACACTTAAAAAAGCGTGCCTAATCAATGTTTTTGAACATTGCGGCCTGAGGTTGTCACAACTCACCACGCTTTAAAAAACAGTCATGGGGCTTCGTGTACCTAAACACACGCATGCACAAACCCATTCCGTCGCATCTATATGACACAGACGGGTTTTTAGCTCACCACGCTTAAAAGAACATGTATGGGGTTTGAGACACCTGCATGAAAAATAATATACAAGCATAGAAGCTTCCTCATAAATTCGATGGGCATTTATTTTTTGGCACAGTGGGACCTCTCTNAACTATAAAGCTAGAAAGATTTATAATCAATTAAAGTATTAATTAAGAAATATAATAAAAATTATTAAATTGGATTCAAATGATGTTTTAATATAAATAATAATTTTTAAATATTGTCTCAACACTTAGTATTTTATCGTTACGTGATTAGGGTTGTCAAAACGACTATTTATTTATGAATAGCTCGTGTTCAACTCGCTAAGCTAACAAGTCGAACACGAACATACTTTTTGAGCTCGAAATATAAATGAGCCGAACATGAGCTGAGACTGGGTTCGCTCGTGTTCGGCTCATTTACACCCCTACCAAGAACCCGTTTTTCGTTTGCTCCCAAAATCTATTATTTATGGAGATGTCATCATAATCATACTAGCTTACTTGCTGGAGACATTGTTTACAAATCTTGCTCGCCATTTCATCCATTTTCAAATGCTCGGTCAAATATCAAAATTCAGAGTTAAATTGATATCTTGTATGCAATTTCTGGGAGCATTTTATGTAATTATGTGTTTGTGATAGAAGTTTTTTTTAATATTACAGTATTTAGTGTTGTGGCCAATTAAAAGGTGGACTCATGATTTTGAATCGATTAAAGAGGTTTTTAAAGAAATTTCTATTCAGGTTCAGTTTCCTAATTTGTATTATGTTGTTGGTCCAAATTAAGAATTTCTAAAATTGCTAGCAAGTTAGGCATCCCTCTTGTTGTTTATTCTTTAACAGCAAAAGATTATAGATTATCTTTTGCTCATGTTAATATACAAGTTAATTTGGATTTTTCATTTCTTGGATTTATTATGCTCAATATTAAAGAAAAAGACATTACCCAACAAGTTGTTTATGAACAGAAGTCTACTATTTGTAAAACTTGCACTGTCTTGAGAATGATTTTGTTATTTCGACAAATGTGGTTCCTGCTTTCAGGAATAATAGAAGGATTGTAAGGTAAAACTTTGTTCTTATTATCCCAAATGTTGATAACTCTGTCTTACATGTTTTCTATTCTTGTTAATATTAATAATGTAGTTAATGAGGATAATGATGTTAGAAATATTGTTGTTCATACTTCTAACTCTTTTAGTGTTGTGGAATCTAACTTTTAATGTACCTGTTACTGGAAATATTCTAGATTATGAGGAAGAAGTTAATCTTCTTGTTAATGATAGTTTAATTGCTTTTGAACAATGTTCTAGCCAGGATCGAAATCTTAATGTTTCTAATAATTCAGCTATTTTTGTGAAGGAGGATTTACAACTGAATAATATTTTAGTTATCTCTATATTGAATGTTTCATTGGATAATTCTAATGATACAATCAAAAATACTTTGCCTCATAAAATCTCTTTGAATTTTGATAATTCTATTGTTAATTTTGTCAATAATGAGACATATCAATTGGTTATTTTTGTGAGGCTTGTTGTTACTAATAATGTTGTGCCCTCCTGTGGCCCTAAACCTAGGGAAGAAAGGATTAGCGGTGCATGTACCTCTCATTAAGTTAATGTTTTTCTTTGTTTTTTTCTTTCCTCCATTGGAATGTCAGGGGGTTTAATAACGATGCTCACATTTCTGATTGTTGGCATCTTGTTAAGGGTTTGATTTGGATCTCATTTGTTTACTAGAAACTAAAATTGATCTTTCTAATTCAATTGGTTCTTTTATTCCCAAGCATTTTAATCTATTTCATTTTGAGAATGGTGTTAATAATTTCATTTAGTGGATAATGGTTGTAGTTGAGTTAAATGGAATTCAACAAAGTTGAATTTTATTGCTTTAGATTTTCATGTTTATTATATTCATGGTATCATTATTTTTTCTTCTTTATTTAAACTTTATGTTACTTTTTTGTATGTGAATAATAACACTATTTGTAAAAAGGATCTTTGGACTTCTCTCTCCTCTTTTATGGTTGGTATTCATGATTCTTGGATTGTGTCTGGTGATTTTAATTACATTAGAAATATTAAGAAGAAAATTGGTGGTTCCCACCAATTCTTAGTAAACTTGTTGATTTTAATAAATTCATTTTTAATTCTTATCGATATGTCTTATTATGGTCTCTCTTTTAGTTGGTATAATAATAAAAAAAATATTTTCATATAAGATGTTTATTGGATAAAGCCTTTTGAATTGTTGGTTGGATGGATTTTTTTTTTTGTTAATGATTATGGAACCTATGTCTTCTAGTCATTCTTTTATTATGATTTCTTTTGGTTATCTTAAAAAAGTGCTCATAAATTTTTATGTATAAAATATTTTTTAGCTCTTGCCATAATTTTGATTATATGGTGAATTCTTCTTAGACTTTGATAGTAAATATTGTTCCTCCTTGGCTCTTTGTAATAAGTTGAAAAATGTCAAAATTGCTTTGAAAAAGAGTAATTTGAATTCTATAATGTTATTACTAAGAGCATTGAGAATTTGGAAAATTAGGATGTTGTTGTTTTGTCTCAGCTTGATAGAAATCCTAATGATAATTATTTTTTAGAACAAGTGGTTGTTATCCAATCTTAATTAGCTAATGCTATACATTGTGAGTATAGATGATTAAACCAAAGAGCTAAGTGCTCTTAGCTTCGAAAGGTGATGATGATATTAAATTTTTATATTAAAAAGTTAAAATCAACAGTTGTAAGAATTTTATTAAGAAGATTTATGTCGATCATTCTTGTTTTAATTCTTAAGAAGTTCTTTCTAGAGAAGCTAATGCTTATTTCTTTGATATTGACAATTGTCATGTTTCCATATATAAGTATGACTCTACTTTTTATCATGTCAAGCATCTTTTAAATAATATTGACTGTTTGGATCTTATTAAGAATTTTCTAATAAGGATATTAAATCTATTTTTTTCTCCGTGGGTTCTAATAAAATTCTTGGGTCTGATGGTTCTTCTACATAATCTTTTTAAAGATTCTTGGAATATTATTGAAGTTGATTGTGTTTCTGCTATTAAATTATTTTTCTTAATTCCAATATTGGTATTATAGTTAATCAAACTACTATTACTATTATTCTTAAGCATGATCATGCTCATTATTTTTCTGAATTTCGGCTCATTTCTCTTTATAATACTATTTATAAAGTTATCACTAAGCTTATTGTTAATAAACTTAAAAGTTTGCTTCTAATAATTATTCATCCTGCTCAGGCTACTTTTGTTTATAATCGTCATATTGCAAATAATATTATTTTGGCAAATGAACTTTTATTTTGTTTCAATTCTTCTACATCTAAGAAATGCTTTTGTGCCCAAATTAATATTAAAAAAGTTTTTGAGTGTGTAAAACATCAATTTATTATTGATGGAATTTTTAGCTTGGGTTTTCCCATTATTTCATTAATTGGATTAAGGCTTATATTTCAAATGTTTACTTTTCAATTATTATTAATAATAAATTGACAAGCTGTTTTTATTATTCTAATTGTATCAGACAGTGACGTCCTTTTTCACCCTATCTTTTTACTATTGTGATGAATGTTTTTTTTTCTTGTCTTATGGATGTTCATTATTCCAATTCTTATATTTCATTTGGCATTGATAATTACAATATTTCTCATCTTATTTATATTGGTGACTTATTAGTCTTTGATAAAATTGATATTATTACTAGTAACGATATTATTACTAGTAACAACCTAAATAATATTTTTTGAATTTTTTTATGTCTGACAGATTTAGAATCAATAAAGACAGATTCATTGTTTACTTTATCAAGCCTGTTGATTTGGATCTTCAGATTTATTTATGTGAGATTAGTGGTTCTTCATTGAAATCTTTACATTGGTATTATTTTGGTTTGTCAATTAATTCATCTAAATCTCTGGCTTCTCATTGTTATAAGCTATTAAATAAATTACAGATTTGGTTTGTTGGTTGGAAACTTTGGTTTTTATCTATAGTTGGTAAACTTCAATTACTGAAACATGCTATTTGGAGTTATATTTACCATTGGTTTTGTGGAATTAGTATTCCTAAAATTCTGAGGAAAAATATTTCATCATTATGTCATAATTTTCTTTTTAAGATAGTTCCTCTTCTAAGTTTCATACTCTTTCTTAGCTTAATACTACTAATCATAAGATATATGGTGGTATTCTTTTGTCTAATCTTGATATGAGTAATATTATGTGAAAATCTATAATTAATTGGAGACTTTATAATATTCCTTCTTTTTTAGCTACTTGGTGCTTTAGTCATGATAACTCTATATGAATTAAGCATATAAATAGTTTTTCCTTTTTTTGGAATAATCTAGTTCAAGTGGCTTATATAGTTAGATACTATTTACATTTTAAAATACTTCCCAAAGTCTTTTTTTTTTCCTTTTTTGATCCTTGGCTGAAGGGTTTTCCTCTTTTTAAGAAGTCTGATAATGAAGTTTTTAATCGGTTCAATATTCCAACATTTTCCAAAGTAATTGATATGATTCTTAATAATAACTAGAATTCATCCTCTCTTGTGTTATTTTGAAAGCTTTTATAAGATATATTTAGGAGATTTCTTTCATATTTTGTTCTATTAATTATCTTTAGAAGGGTCATGATAAGTATGCTCATAAATTCATCTATGATCTTATCATTGATAACTCTCCTTTATTTAATTGGCACAAGTATGTTTGGTTTAATGGTTACTCCAATAAATTTGCTATCATGCTTTGAAGAATTTTATTGTATGATTTGAAAACTTGTGATGTATTGTCTGCTAGAGGCATCACTATTAATTAGTATCGTGTTTCATGTTTGAATTATAATGAATCTCATAAGCATTTTTTTCTTAATGTAACTTTGCTCATTCCTTACTAAAGAGATGTATTCCTCATGAAAATTTTATGTCTTTTAAGTGGAAACATGTTACATATTATGTCTTAAATGGATTTTATTGATTGTATTATTATTCAAAGATTTTACTTGCTAGCAGTTCATGCCACTTGGTAGAAGAGGAATAATAAAATTTTCAATAATTCATTCCCTTCGATGGATGCCTTGATTTTCAAAATTCACGAGTTGATTAAATGATAGAGTGGAATATGAAATTTTAAAGATAATATTTTTATTTTTTAAAAAAAATCTTAATAACCTTTGATTCTTTTCATTATTTTGGTTTTGTTTTTGTTGTTTTCTTCTTTTTTTGAAGTTTTTGGGATTTGTTTCCCTGTTATAGTTTATTGGATTGCTTTACCTATGTTCTTTTTTAAGTTCTCTTTTATTATGTTTATTTTTTTTTTGGTTGTCTATTTTTGCTTGGTTCGTGTTTGTTTTTAAGCTTCTTTGGATATTATAGTAATATCTTGGATATTGTATTTGTTTTTTCCTTTATGGTTGTTGTTTTTTTGTAGAAATTATGATATACTTAGATCTTGCTGAGAGACTTTGTCATTCTTTAGAGATTCTATCTCGATATACCCATTACTTTTTGTTTTCATTAGATTTGGATGAAAATTTTTAACAATTTAATGAAAATTTATTTGGTAGTTGAGGTTTATTTTAGGTTATTTCATATGTGTTGCCTAGTTTAGTTATACTTATTCTTATTTATTCTTTACTGGGATATTATTTTTTTTATCAATAGTTGGAGTTTCTATATATTAGTTTGAGTTTAGCTAATTTTTCTTATCCTATTCTTGACTTCCAATTATCTTACTTTTTTTTTCTTTGGGGAGGAGGGTGGGGGCTGAGATTTTATATTGAGTTCTGATGAATGTTAGTCTCTATTAAAATTTAACCAGTTTTAGAATATATCTATTTATATTATACTTTGAATAGAATTTTAATATTCTTTATTAGGCAAGTTCTGAGTTCACTTTTATTATTTATCCTTTTCAGTGATTTTTGAATTGTTAAGTTTCTTTGGTTAATTATATTAATCTTTTCTAATTTTAATTTCTAGTATTCATTATGTTAGATTTTTTGTTATAAACTCTTATTGTTAGCTGCACTTTTACTTGTTTTTTTTGCATGTTTATCACATGATGGAGTTCTGATATAGGCTATTGCAGCTCTATGTTTATGTGGTTTGGTTGTTCTCTGTTATTGTCTCTCAGGGGAATGTCTCTTAGGGGAATGTGAGGAGAATTTTTAAAAGGTTTTATTTGTTTTGGGTTGAAGTGGCACTGTGATGATTATTTTAAGAGCAGATTGGTGAACTTGTTGAGATCAAATTTTGGCAGCCGGTAAGGCTTACGTGTTTATTTTATGTTTATTGATTTTCTTGGAATTTTCAGACTTGATTTTATGCTTTTATTTATTAATCTAATTTTAGTAGTTTTGATTTATACAAATATTTAACTTATAGAAATCAATCTTATTATGTTCGAATAATTTACACGATTTTATTTTATATTTTGTTTATTAATCATCTTCTTCACAATATTGTAGAGCGAGCTTAATTTTATTTTGAACATATTTTGAGTGATTTTTAAGAGCATGATAAATAGAAAAATAAAAGGTTTTTTATTTGTTTTATATTGCTTAACGATTGATACTTTGTTATAAAATTGGGTTTTTTTAATACTCCGGTGCCCGACAAATCATTTTCAATAATGTGTTTCAGACATAATTTTCTATTCTTTAATTATTTTTCGAAGTTTTATATTTCAAAATATAAGATTTTTTTTTAAGATTTATATAAATAAATATAATAATTTATATAATTTAATTTATATCCTTTTATATATATTTATAACAACATATAAATTTATCATAAATACTTTTTCCACCATTATTTCACATTTTCAATTCATTTTTTTCCATCTATATAACATAAAATTTGGAGAAAAATAATTTCTAACGAGTGAAAGTCCATTTCGGAGACTTTAAAGTTGATTTTCTCTGTTGGGCCAATTGAAAGAGAAATTATTGCACCATGATGCATCAGCTGTCCAATAACAGAGGTCATGTGGTAATTTGGGTCTAGTGACATACACGGTTCGGGCCCCGGGTTGCCACGTGACACTCTGTTATTGGACATCTGAGGTAAATTTGCATCAGATGTTCTAATGCAATAATTTTTCCAATTCAATAAAATTTTCTTCTATGTTGTTAGTAAAACTAATTTAATATATATTAAGAGTTTGAATTAATTTTAAATAAAAATGAGAATATACATCATCTTTAAAAACACACTATTTTAAGTTAAATTTATTTTAATTTTTATATTTATAAAATTTAATTAACTGGACAAAAAATAATTTATGAGCTAGACCAACTAAAAAACATTTTAAGAAAATAAAATCCTCACATTTCATAATAAAATACCAAATTACATCTTTCACCCTCAAAACTTATTTATTTATAAATTAACAAACTCCGTTAACTGTGTCAAC
>JXCR01120546.1:133146-143997 GCA_002079205.1 Phalaenopsis hybrid cultivar
AAACTTTAATGTCAAGCTTCATGCCTTCATGGTATATCTCTGTTGTTTGTCCTAAATGCTGTATGTTCAAGGCAGGCTAAATTTATTATGGAAGATTTAAATATATACCACTCAAATCTTATGTATTTACATACCTAACACCTAAACTCCAATTTATGCACAAATGCCATCTTACCTCTGCATGAAAGTGTATATTTTGTTTTTTAAATCTCAAAAAAGTGATTTTTTTATGCGATATGAAACATTTGGGTGGTATAAATATAAAAATAAAATTCGGATATTTGATATGTAAATACATAGGAATCACGTCGTATGTATGCAAATGCCACATTTATTATTAATTTAAATTTATAGTTTTTTTAAATAGTTAATGTACCGTACAAACAGAGTGCCACATTAAAATCACAAACAAGGAAAGCTTCATCCCATGAAGCGAGGATATAGTCTTATTTATGCTTTAGACATCATAATACATGTCATTGTCACCTATCAAAAGAATTGCATAGGAGGCATGTTGATTTTTTTTATTTTTTATTTTTGGAAGCTTTACATACATACCACTCAATTCTTATGTACATACCCATCTAACGCCTAAAATTCAATTTTTACCTACATACAATCNGGGCATGTTGATTTTTTTTATTTTTTATTTTTGGAAGCTTTTCATACATACCACTCAATTCTTATGTACATACCCATCTAACGCCTAAAATTCAATTTTTACCTACATACAATCTTGTCTATGCATGCATGAAATGGTTTATTTTATTTTTAACACTAGAAGGTTGTATTTTTGATGTGATATGAATGGTTTCAGTGGTATAAATGTAAAACTGCATAGTTTAGGTGTTACATATATATAAATACATAAGAATTATGTGGTATGCATGTAAATGCCCCCTTTTTTTCATAAATAACCGTTGGAATTCATCTCTCATGTTGGATGGGATGGTGCATGCTTGGAAAAAGTTCTAAATCCTCATAGCTGAATTTTTATTTATTTACTAAAAAAATGATTTTTTTTTTTTGTTGAAGGTTCTGTTAGGGAAGATCTCCACCGGTGCTCAGAACGACCTGGAGAAAGTCACCAAAATGACCTACGCACAGGTTGCAGTATACGGCTTCAGCGAGAAGGTGGGTCTTCTCTCTTTCCCTCCAAGGGAAGATTCCTTCGAGATGAACAAACCGTACAGCAATGAAACCGCAGCCATCATCGACAATGAGGTTAGAGAGCGCGTCTCCAATGCCTACGAAAGAACGCTGCAACTCGTAAAAGAACACAAGGATCAGATCGCCCAAATCGCCGAGCTCCTGTTGGAGAAGGAGGTCCTCCACCAGGACGACCTCCTCAGCGTCCTCGGCGAGCGGCCCTTCAAAGCCAGCGAGCNAAAGGTTGTATTTTTGATGTGATATGAATGGTTTCAGTGGTATAAATGTAAAACTGCATGGTTTAGGTGTTACATATATATATATATACATAAGAATTATGTGGTGTGCATGTAAATGCCCCCTTTTTTTTCATAAATAACCGTTGGAATTCATCTCTCATCTTGGATGGGATGATGCATGCTTGGAAAAAGTTCTAAATCCTCATAGCTGAATTTTTATTTATTTATTAAAAAAATTCTTTTTTTTGTTTTGTGAAGGTTCTGTTAGGGAAGATCTCCACCGGAGCTCAAAACGACCTGGAGAAAGTCACCAAAATGACCTACGCGCAGGTTGCAGTATACGGCTTCAGCGAGAAGGTGGGTCTTCTCTCTTTCCCTCCACGGGAAGATTCCTTCGAGATGAACAAACCGTACAGCAATGAAACCGCAGCCATCATCGACAATGAGGTCAGAGAGCGCGTCTCCAATGCCTACCAAAGAACACTGCAACTCGTAAAAGAACACAAGGATCAGATCGCCCAAATCGCCGAGCTCCTGCTGGAGAAGGAGGTCCTCCACCAGGACGACCTCCTCAGCGTCCTCGGCGAGCGGCCCTTCAAAGCCAGCGAGCCCACCAATTATGATCGGTTTAAGTTCGGGTTCGGAGAGAAGGAGCAGCAGGGCTCGAAATCTGAGAAGAGGGAAACGGAGGTGGACGATGATGATTCTCCCTCGCTTGCAGGAGAGGTCTTGCCAGCGTAGGTTTTTGTGGTGTTCCATGAAATGTATATTGTGAGAGATTGTTGATTTATTTCAATAAGCTATATTTATAACTTGGTGATGTACAGACTCTGGGCTGGCTTTTTCATTCTGTTTTTAGTAGGCTGTTTTCTTNCGATCGGTTTAAGTTCGGGTTTGGAGAGAAGGAGCAGCAGGGCTCGAAATCTGAGAAGAGGGAGACGGAGGTGGACGATGATGATTCTCCCTCGCTTGCAGGAGAGGTCTTGCCAGCGTAGGTTTTTGTGGTGTTTCATGAAATGTATATTGTGGGAGATTGTTGATTTATTTCAATAAGTTATATTTATAACTTGGTGATGTACAGACTCTGGGCTGGCTTTTTCATTCTGTGTTTAGTAGGCTGTTTTTTTCTTCTTCTTTTTTAATCTCCACAAACTCATGACATCTAAAATTTAAGGAAAGTTTACATACATACCACATAATAAGAGTATTCACATGTGTAACAGCCATAGTTTGACATTATGCTTGTAAAATTTTAGATGTATTTCACTTTTGAAAAGATAGTGATTTGGTATTTTTGATGTGATGTTAAAGATTTGATCGGCATTGCATGTTAATTTGAATATTTAGGTGTTGGATTATATAAATATATGAGATTTGGTTGGTATGGATGTAAATATTCCTTAAATTAATTGTTCTATTTGCTTGCTTTCTTGGGCTACAAAAGAACTGAGTTCAAGCTTGAGTTTTTGTTACAAGTTCAAGCTTGAGCTCAAATGGAGATTTTGGGGTTATGTTTTAGTGTGAGCTTATTTATAAAATTTAAGGTAGAGCTCTAATTGATTTTTGTGTTTATATTATCATTTATTTCATTTTTGAGTTTGGTTCTTATTCGTTTTATATCATGATAATCTAGTATAGTCATTGTGGAGCAGATTAATGAGGAAATTATTGAGTTATTTAATTTTTATATAAACAATATTTTTTTAGCAAATTAAAATCAGTGTTGTTGGGTTTTTTATTTTTTAACTTAATAAGACTTTTCAAACCAAATAATTGGTATGGTTGAGGTATTTATGATTTGATCAAATAGTTTTATTGATCTTATAAATGAGTTATTTGTTGAGTTGAAAGAGAGATAGGGAAAATGCTAGAATAATATTTTATTCAAGTGATAATGGTTACAGTAGCACCTATAAATAGATAAACACAAGAGACCATAATATATATTCGTCAGATGTTAAGCTTGTTTCTGAGTTTCAAAAAGGAGTTGGCAGATAAAGCTCTAGTAAAGATATCTGCAATTTGATCTTGGGTAGTCGTGTTGAATGGAAATAATTCTGACAGCAATTTGATTGTAAATGAAATGATAATTGGCCTTGGTGCAGGCGTAGAAGATAGAATTGTTAGCCAATGTAATAGCAGAAGTATTGTCATAGAAAATAGTTGTTAAATTCTTCCAATTGCAGTCTTGAAGGAATTGTACGAGTAAGTAAATGTTAATATATTTAAATTGAAATCCGCTGTGAAGAGTTTTGAAGAGTTCTTGAATGAATTGACGGTTGTTTCCTGTAATTAGAACATCATCTGTATAAATAAGAAAGTAAATGAGGCACTCATCTTTTTTATATATAAGAAGAGACGAGGCTCTTGTGAAAAATGACGATAATAAAGTAAAAAATTAGAATTAGAAAAATTCATACAATAAAACAGTAACACCACAGCGGAACACACAGATTTACGTGGTTCGACAAATTTGCCTACAACCACGGAGATGCAGAGGATTTTATTTCTTCGAGGAATTACACCGTCGAGCGCCTCGACGTTTACAAGAAAATCTATATTTTCTTCTTTCCCTTCTTCTCTCTCACTCTCTTCCTCTCTTTCTCTTAGCTCTCAAGAGAACTTGGTTTGGTCTTGCTTGGCTTGGCTTCTCCTTTAAGCCAAAAGAGGTTATTTATAGAAACTATGAGAGCGGTAGGTGAGATGTGGTTGATGAGCAGTATGTGAGATTATTAGTTTGAAAGCTAATTAAATTTTGGTAGATCGGGTCTCCACATTACCCAACAATTCTCCCACTTAGAGACTGAGACACTGGCTGCATCATCTACTAGTTGTACTGACCTTTTCCTCAAGCAAGATATCCTCCAGCTCTGCAACTTGAAGCCCCCGTCTTCATTCCAGAAGACAAGCCGAAATTGAGCACAACTTCAGCTTCTCACGAGTAACACCCTCAGTTGGCATATCACCGTCAACACAGCCTTGTACCACCAAGCTCTTTCATATGTTACTTCTGAATCTGCTTATAACTCTCACTGCATGAGCAATATCCTGCACCTGCTAAAAGCCCTTTTTAACAAGTCCAACCTTGTATCTCTTACTGCCACCAAACACAGTCTTAACCAGGTACACCCACTTGTTGTGTAATGTCTTCTTCCTTGATGGAAGTTCTGCCAGCTCCCAAGTCTGATTCCTTGACAGAGAATCCATCTCCTCGTTGGTCAGCTCCCACTTGCTCGAATTCTCATCTTGCAAGATTTCTTCAAAACTCTGTGGTTCTCCACAATTTGTCTGCATATGGTTCTGTTTTCCTGCCTTTGGTGCTTTACTACTTTCTGGAAATTGACATTCTTCTTCTTCTTCTTCTTCATAATGCACCTCTGACTCATATGTCTATACCTAAGTAAACCTATAGTCATATATAGTGTGTCAGTTTTCTTACCCCGAGCCAGTACTAATGCTTCTTTGGTAACCTTCCAGGTGTTATCAGAGAACACCATCTAATGACCACCCTCATTGAGCTGTCCAATTGAGATGAGACTTTTCTTCAACTCAGGAACGTGTCTGACCATTTGTAAAGTTCATTTGCTCTTGTTAGAGAGTGTAATATCAACATCTCTCATCCCCACCACGTCCAGAGCTTTTCCATCAGCCAGATATATCATCCCAAAGTTACCTGCAACATAATTTCACATTAACTCTCGAATGGGAGATGTCTGGAAGGAAGGCTCTGAATCCAGTATTCAGTCATAAAAAAAACTATAAACTGCCATAAATAAAGCATATTGTATTTCTTCAGTTACAACATTAGTGTCATCATTCTCTTTCTTCTTAGGATTCTTGCAGTTTCTTTTTATGTGGTAAGTCTTGTCATAATTCCAACAGGTTGTCTGCTGACTAGACTTTGATTTTGATCTTCCTCTGTTTGAATTCCTTTCAAGTGATCTCCCTATGGAATCAACATTCAGCACCGAACTTGAACACGAGGTCTCGTCAGAATCTTTCATGTGCACCTCCTCAACCAAAATCAAATCACGAATATCATCATATTTCAGCTTAGATTTACCTGCAGAACTGCTAACCGCCATTCTCATGGCTTCTCATCTATTTGACAATGAAACCAACAATATCAGTGCATGTATCTCATCATCAAAATCAATTTCAGACGTCAACTGATTTGTGATAGAGTTGAAATCATTTAGGGGTTGAGCAACAAACACACCTTCTGTCATCTTCAAGTTGAATAACTTTTTCATCAAATGCACATTGTTATTCATCGATGGCTTTTCATACATACCTGATAAAACCGTCATGAGATCTGCAGTAGTCATCTCCTTGATGACATTGTGGGCAACCGATCTCGACTTAGTTAATCTTATAACCCCCAAAACCTATCGATCCAACAGATTTCATTCCGCCTCGTCCATCTTTTCTGATCGCTTTCCCAGTAACGAAAGATGAAGTTTCTTCCCATAGAGATAGTCCTCTACGTGCATCCTCCAGTAAGCAAAATCTGTGCCATTGAACTTCTCGATCACCGATGTCATCACTAGGTCTCCGCCCATCGTTCTTCCTTAGATTCGAACCCAAGCTCTGATACCAACTGTTGTGAAAAACTACGACAATAAAGCAAAAAATTGGAACGAGGAAAATTCATACCAGAAAACAGTAACACCACAGCGGAACACACATATTTATGTGGTTCGACAAATTTGTCTACGTCCACGGAGCTGTAGAGGATTTTATTTCTCCGAGGAATTACACCGTCGAGCGCCTTGACGTTTACAAAAAAATTTATATTTTCTTCTCTCATTCCTCTCTCTCTCTCTTCTTCTCTTTCTCTTAGCTCTCAAGATGACTTGACTTGGCTTCTTCTTTAAGCCAAAAAAGGCTATTTATAGAAATCATGAAAGCGGTAGGTGGGAAGTGGTAGGTGAGCGGTAGGTCGGAACGTATGTGAGCGGTATGTGAGATTCTTAATTAGGAAGCTAATTAAATCTTGGTGGACCAGGTCTCCACATTACCCAACAGAGACTGCTTGAATAAAAGAGAATCCTTGCTTAGTGAGGAAGGTGGAGAAATTTGAACGCCACTGACTTAGGGTTTGCTATGATCCATATATGGCTTTCCTCGAACATATTGAGGATTTTGTTCTTCCTCGGTGGTTAAGAAACATAAATAATTTCTTTTAGATTTCTTTTAGAAAAGTGTTAGACACATCCAAGTTGAAAAATGTCCTACTGATTGTTTATTGCAGCTGTGAGAAGAAGTCTAATGGTAGGCATTTTGGCAACCAGTTTAATGGATTTGATTCTAATCAATTAAAAAGTTGACTAAAAAGCATTCAACTTCGCTTCAACAAAATAGAAAATCAGAATATTCAACAGAATCGCTTCAACAAAATAGAAAATCAGAATATTCAACAGAAACAGAGAGCAGTTGGCTTACGTCTTTCAATTCGTCAGCAGTACTTTAGATACATTACTCCTTTCATAATCTCCTCCGCTTATGTAATGCAGTACGTCACCAGAAGGCTAGCGGGAACTATAAATAGAAGGGTGGCAAGAAATGTCGATCGATCAGAACTAAAGCATCAAAATTAACCCAACCTTATACGTCCATAATCGCAGTTTCTGAATTAAGAGAATTACTACAATCTGCAATGGCTGCCGAGAAGAAGACAAGCACTCATCATAAAGCACTCGGTTGGGCAGCCCGAGACAATTCCGGCATCCTTTCCCCCTTCAACTTCACCAGAAGGTATGAAAAATATTACTAACTCTTTAGTTATCATAACCAGACATGATTCAAATAAAATTTATGTGTGTGATCCTTATTTTTCATTTAATCAAGCATCAATCGATCTCTCACTATTTGCTTCTGCAGAGCCACTGACGAATCGGATGTCCGAATAAAAATACTCTACTGTGGAATCTGTCACAGTGATCTCCATCTGTCCAAACAAGATATCGACTTCCCCATCACCTATCCTCTCGTTCCAGGGTATCCTTCGCTTCCATTGTTTTTTTCTTCAATCAGAAATGCACATCAATTCTTTATTATTATTATTATTTTAATGATATTGAATTATAATCTGACGTTCAAAACCAGGCATGAGATCATTGGCGAGGTGGTGGAAGCAGGAGACAAGGTGAAGAAGTTTAAGGTTGGAGATAAAGGCGGCGTCGGTTGCTTCGTTCGAAGTTGTGGTGACTGTGAGCAATGCATAGAGAGCCTTGAAAGCTACTGTCACAGAGCTGTGATGACCTACAATGCCACCGACTATGATGGCTTGCCTACCTACGGCGGCTTCTCCGATACCATCGTCGTTCATGAGCGCTATGTCTTCCGTATCCCCGACCNGAAGAAGTTTAAGGCTGGAGATAAAGCTGGAGTGGGCTGCTTCGTTCGAAGTTGCGGCCACTGCGAGCAATGCAAAGAGAGCCTTGAAAGCTATTGTCACAGAGCGGTGATGACCTACAATGCCACCGACTATGATGACTTGCCTACCTACGGCGGCTACTCCGATATCATTGTCGTTCATGAGCGCTATGTCTTCCGTATCCCCGACCGACTCCCACTCCACTCTACTGCGCCGCTACTCTGTGCCGGCATCACTGTTTATAGCCCAATGCGCTACTTCGGCCTCGATCGACCGGGGCTTTATGTCGGCGTTGTTGGGCTCGGTGGTCTCGGCCATGTGGCTGTTAAGTTTGCCAAAGCTATGAAGATGAAAGTTATGGTCATCAGCACCTCACCGCACAAACAAAAGGAGGCAATCAAGNCATGTTGGTGTTGTTGGGCTCGGTGGTCTCGGCCATGTGGCTGTTAAATTTGCCAAAGCTATGAAGATGAAAGTTATGGTCATCAGCACCTCACCGCACAAACAAAAGGAGGCAATCAAGCTATTAGGAGCTGATCAATTTCTTCTCAGCACTAATGAAGAGCAAATCATGGTACATATATATAATTTATCTTTTTTATATATAAATTTTATTGTGTTTATTTACATGTTTTTTACAGGCAGCTATCGGTAGCTTGGATGGGATCATTGATACAGTATCTGCAAATCACCCAATAGAACCATTATTAGGGCTGTTGAAGGCGCATGGTAAATTAGTAGTTCTTGGAGCATCAAAGGAGCCACTTCAAGTTCCTTCCATTCCTCTTCTTTTGGGTAAGATTTTTCTATATAAAAATTTTTTTTTTTAACATTAATGATTCTTATTTAGGTTTGCTTTTAAAAATTTATTAGATCGGCCTAAAATTTCTAAACATAACTCATGCATTAATCCATAGGAAGAAAGATGNTTTTTTTTTTTTAGCATTAATGATTCTTATTTAGGTTTGATTTTAAAAATTTATTAGATCGGCCTAAAATTTCTAAACATAACTCATGCATTAATCCATAGGAAGAAAGATGNGAGCTGTTAGGAGCTGATCAATTTCTTCTCAGCACTAATGAAGAGCAGATCATGGTACATATATATAATTTATCTTTTTTTTTGTAAATTTTATTGTGTTTATTTACATATTTTTTACAGGCAGCTATCGGTAGCTTGGATGGGATCATTGATACAGTATCTGCAAATCACCCAATAGAACCATTATTAGGGCTGTTGAAGGCGCATGGTAAATTAGTAGTGCTTGGAGCATCAAAGGAGCCACTGCAAGTTCCTTCCATTCCTCTTCTTTTGGGTAAGATTTTTCAATATATCAATTTTTTTTTAACATTAATGATTCTTATGTAGGTTTGATTTTAAAAATTTATAAGATCGACCTAAAATTTCTAAACATAACTCATGCATTAATCCACAGGAAGAAAGATGGTTAGTGGTTCTGCAGCTGGGGGGATGAGAGAAACGCAAGAGATGATAGATTTTGCTGCAGAACATAATATTACTGCTGAAGTTGAGCTAATACCTATGAGCTATGTGAACACAGCGTTGGAACGACTTGCTAAGGGAGATGTCAGATATCGATTTGTGATCGATGTGGCAAACACTTTGAAGAAGACTAATGAGTGAATGGCTAAAGTTTAGTGTTTTGTTTGGTTGATCTTTTATATCATGCATGTGAGTGATGAGTGAAGGAATAATTTATTTTACATTTTTTTTCTCCTAGTTTTTTTTTTCTTGGTTGTGCTTGATAATATGAAGATATTTGATCTTGTTTGAATAAATTAGTGGAATTTATGTTCCCTACATTTAATATTTACATTTTGCTTTTTTTTTAATTTTTTTTTTCCTTTTAATTTCTATTGTGAAGTTGCCTTTCATGTGCTTTTGTATTAATAAAGCAACACTTGCNCTGTTTGAGAAGAAGTTAAGAGAAGAGCCACATTGATGTTATGATTTGATTCTTTGGTATTTACAGTGCTGAAGGGTAATATACCTACAGTTTTGTTCACCATGTTATTTAAAGCAAATTCGGCTTTACTCAGAACATCATCCCATTACTTAGGTTTGTCATCAACAATGTGACCAAAGAAAAATTTGTTGAGATTTTCATACCTATTTTACACTGTTTTTGATGCTATTGCACTTTAAAGAAAAATATTTTTTTTATGTTTTGTTGCAGAAATGATGAATTAGGATCATTGGAGCAAAAAGATGCAAAAAGGTGCAAAATTGGAGCGAAAATGACCAAAATGTGAAGAATTGAACTAGGGTGCCGACGGCGAGCCCAACGACGAGAAATTCCCGAGACTCCATATTTAATAATGTAGAACGCCCGCCGACGGCTCCCTCGAGGCCGCCGACGACGAGATCGGCAGTTATGTCCAACAATGCATTGGATGAGGACGAATTTTGGAGGGATGCTTAGGCAACTCTTGGGAAAACTCATCCACAATTTTAAAAAGAAGCTTTTGGCAGAAAATAGGAGGGTGCAAAATTGTTGGGAAAGTGTAGAGAGTCTAACTGTGAGGAATTCTTCAAGAAATTGTAAGAGTGGAGGGAAAGTGAGAGATTTCTTTCTCTTTGCCGCTTAGAAGAGGAGTTCTGTGTGCTGTAAAGAAATAAAGAGATTCATAGGAATTTCGAGGAGTTTGTTTGGGGAGAAATTAGAGATAAGTGTTATTTACTTATTGTAGTTGTATGACTTTGCTTTTATATATAAATTCTAAGTTTTGTTGTGTCTTCCCCATAAGTTCTGAGTAGTTTTCTCTGTCTTTCTCCTTATCTTGAGATTTGTGAANTTGAGTTTTGTTGTGTCTTCCCCATAAGTTCTGAGTAGTTTTCTCTGTCTTTCTTCTTATCTTGAGATTTGTGAAATGGTGATTTGAATTGGTTGAGCCATGAAAATATTAAAGAAGTTGTGATGATATTTTCACTTTGATCTTAAATTACTTTCAATCTGGCCAATTGATTTGTTAAAATATGTTGAGTTTTACAANNNATTATTTTCAATCTGGCCAATTGATTTGTTAAAATATGTTGAGTTTTACAACTAAATTGAAGATTAC
>JXCR01120547.1:0-11920 GCA_002079205.1 Phalaenopsis hybrid cultivar
CTCTTTCAAGTATTATTTGAATAGTAAATTAATTATGATAAAAAATAGAATAGCAGATAATTGATTTCCACTATCTGACCGTCCGTCTCCATCCAAGTCCCGTGTCGGATCGTGACACTTGGCTCTATAATCCATAGCCAGCCTACTTAATACACTATGGTCCGACAATGCACTGGTTGTCATAGATCTCATAGCTTCTCCCATCTCGAAACACAAAGCACAAATCCTCATTCCAATTCTTCTACAAACAAAAACCACCATACAAGCATCTCTGAACTCTTGGTTGTTTATGTTATTGGTGACTGAAACCTCTCCCCAAACAAACTTAGCCCGTGCTCTATTTCCAATGCAAATTCATTGGCTATGCATTCGATCACAAGGGCTGCAAATGTTGGAACCTCACCTAAGGCCAAGTATATATGTCCAAATACGACCTGATTCAATGAATCCATCTTTCCTCTCAAAACAAACANCACCTCTCCCCAAACAAACTTAGCCCGTGCTTTATTTCCAATGCAAATTCATTGGCTATGCATTCGATCACAAGGGCTGCAAATGTTGAAACCCCACCTAAGGCCAAGTATATATGTCCAAATACGACCTGATTCAATGAATCCATCTTTCCTCTCAAAACAAACAGCTCAAACCTTAGTCTCGTTCACCAACCTCGAACAACAACACTGATTCACGATCTCTCACCTTGGACCCATCCCACTACTTCCAAATTCATTTTCAAACTTCCTGCCACTACTCACTCCTCCCNGCCTTAGTCTCGTTCACCAACCTCGAACAACAACACTGATTCACCATCTCTCACCTTGGACCCATCCCACTACTTCCAAATTCATTTTCAAACTTCCTGCCACTACTCACTCCTCCCTCCACCAATTTCGTTGCTACCCCAACCATAACACAAGTTGCATATCCAACAACTCCATAGACAACAAACACCAACTCCTCACCTCTATAAACGACACCACAACCACCACCTATCCCTCAGTGTCATGACGTCATTCCATAATCACCAGAACACAGAGAAGCCTTAAACCCAAATAACTACTCGACCTCACACATCACCTTANCCACCAACTCCTCACCTCTATAAACGACACCACAACCACCACCTATCCCTCAGTGTCATGAAGTCATTCCATAATCACCAGAACACAGAGAAGCCTTAAACCCAAATAACTACTCGACCTCACACATCACCTTATCGATATTTTAGATTCGACATCCTAATTCATAGTATTAAACACTCTCATTGGCGGAAAGCCATGTTTAAGGAATTCCAAGACCTTCCATCCCAAGGCACTTGAACACTTGTGCCATCCTTTCCCAATCTTCACATACATGGATGCAAATGGACCTATAAAACCAAATATCTTGCTGACGGAAACAAAGCCCGCCATAAAACTCACCTCATAGCTCAAGAATTCAAACAACAGCAAGGAATTGACTATACGGCCAAATTTCCAACCATATGAATCCTTTTCAGCATTCCATAGCCCGAAATTAGACAATTACACAACTCGACGTCTCCAATGAATTCCTTCATAGCGCTCTCTCAGAAATCTCCTATATGTCACAACCACAATGGTTCAAAGAGCTTCCGAAACTCGATCATGCCCGTCTACTCAAAAAGGCCATCTATAGCTTAAGCAATCTCCACGTCAGTGGCACAACACTTTCTCGTCAACTCTACAAGACCTCAGATTCAGTTTCAGCAATGCAGATCCTCCCTAATGATTTATCACATGGATATCATCCTCATATATGTGTGTGATATTCTCCTAACAGACAACAACATTTCCAACATGTAGAAACTCATCAACCAGCTTCAATAATTCTTTCAACTAAAGAATCTTGGCCAAGTAAACAACTTTGTAAACATCCAGGCTACTCAACAGCAGCTGGACTTCATCTCCACCAAACAAAGTATGCTTTGGATGTTCTGAATAGGACTGGAATGACAAACTGCAAAGCAATCCACAGCCCATCTACCCGACAGTGAAAACAGACTAAAGACAGCCTCACCTTCACCGTCTCATAGATTCACTATAATACCTCACAATGCATGTGCGAATAGAGCCAATTGTGCTGACGTCAATGACAGGAAAGCCACTTTCAAATATTGCACACTTTTGGGCCGAACTCATCTCATGATCAGTTAAGAAGAAAATAAATATAGAAAGATCCTCTATCGAAGTAGAGTATCAAGCACCTGCCACAAATGCCACTGATGTCGTATGACTCCATATTTTACTTTGACATTTTCACAGACATCCCTCAGCCAACTCCCCTTTATTGAGACAACATTGCAGCGCTTGTCTTAGCAAACAATCTGATCTTCCATGCAAGAACCAAGCATATAAAATTGGATTACCACTTCATCAAAGACTGCATTAAATCAAATCAAATCAAATCACAATCCCGCACATTTCTTTATAAGATACTCTTAACCGGCATCTTCACCAAACCTATAACTACATGCAAATTTGGGAATATAAGACACATTGTCCATTCAAGTCGTGGGGAGGGGTACTGAAACATTTTAATCAATAGAGAATATTTGGAAGCTGTTTGCTACACTCTTCCTCTACCTAAATTCTCCTATCAGAATTCACTATTTCTTCTGCGTGCGCATACTTACAAATAATCATGCTTTCATAATGCCATGTATTTCATAACTTTCGGTGGATATTAGACAGTAGATCGACATGAGCAATGCTAAATATGCTCAAACTGCAAAGAAAAATTATTTTTCAAGGAAATTTAATGAAGAATATCGTTTAATATCCAAGCAAGGGCCTGTGACCCTTTCCAAATTGCTAGAAATTTTAAAGATGATGTATATTTCTTGAATAGTAGCATGATATATTCATTAGTGTAAGTTTAAATATTGAAAATATCGTGTCATAACAAGAAATTATACTACCTAGAAAACTGCAGACTAACTCTTTTTCAAAGTAACATAATCGTCAATTATTAGTCCCATCTTAGCCAAATTTTTTTTTTAAGTTGAAGGCATCACTTCGGATAAAATGCCAGCATTTTTCCCATATTAAATGGCAAAGTGGAGAAAACAATGCATAGTCGACGTCTCTCCAATCAAAAATAGGGGTGGTGAGCCATCTCTCCTTCATTCAACATTTTTCCCATATTAAATGGCCTAATCCAAGACTACTTCCACAATCCAAGACTTATGTGTAGCCCTCTAAGTGAGTGGTTTCTTCCATTATAAGCCATATGGTCAACAGCTCCACCTGCTTTCCAAGTAAGAATGTTGCAAGAATTTATTTGAATCACTCTGTACAAGCAATAATGTAAAACTCGCAGTATATTTATCTAGATTTCTTAATGCACGAATATACTAGAAAGCTTAATATCAATATGGGATTCTCATTTCTCTCTTGGGATAGCTTAGTGGCTCCTCTTGAATGAATTCTTAAGGTGAACGATTTCTACATTCATCCCCTCTCAAATCTGAATCCTAGAAACCTCTCCAGAACCATCTCCACACCGTTTACAAAACACTAGAACTAGTAACCCAATTCAAGCTATTTATACAGTTCAAAAGGATGTGATTGACAAAATGGAGGAACTAGTAACCCAATTCTCCACATCCAGTCTGAATTTCAAAACATGTGCAAAAGTAACAATTAAAAAAGAAAATCAACTCCAAAGCAAAACAAAGATGAATAATCAATTTATAAACAGAAAATCTCACCAAACAAAAATAAGTCAATAAATGAAAATAGCTACTACACCTGTGATAGTAGGCGTGCCACACCCAAGAGTCGATTGTGGTAGGTGTGCTTTCCAACTTGGTTCTTATTCTTATTACTGTATGAAAGCAAGAAAATAAAACTTCAAATAATAAGTTGAACATTCATAAAATATATCAGCATATAAATCATACAATAAATCAATAATGCAGAGCAAATTGAGAAATAAATTATTTAGTCGGTATAAAAATAATAGTTGTAATAAATCATTGAACTAATAATGAACAGAAGCATTAAGCTTTAAACTTAAATTCAATCCGCTATAAATCAAAGATAGCAGGATTAGCACTCTTTATATCAAATTTGGTTCTACCAAAAGTTTAAATTTACCCAGAAGTTCACAAAAATAATCAACATTACAAGTGAAAATCATGAAAGAAGATTATAATACTTAATCAAAAATAAATTTAGGAAAAAAACATACAACCTCGAATGAGAAGTATTTTCAATAGAAAATTTCCCTCTAGTGACAAGGAAAAGGGCATTCAAGATCTGGCCGAGCCCTGCTAACTGTAGAAGCCTCAAATCCCTCCTCACCTAAGAAAACACAATAAGTAGAATGAAAATTCAAAAATTAACTATAAACTGGAGAAGATAAGAGCAAAGAGAAGAGAAACAAGATAGAAGAAAACGAATTTTATTCATCATATTCTATTACATTGCAAAATAAAGGAAAAATATTACACCATTTTTTGAATACACTAAACAATAATGATAAGAGGAATCGCCATAATAATATAACTACAGCTATTGGGTAAAAAATACAAGCTTACATCAACCCATTCATAGAAAATCGACAAGAGGAAATTAGGATACATGGCTGTTAAAAATAAAATCTCATATACCTAATAAGTAAAGTAATATAATTGGGATTCTGCAATTATTTTGAAACTTACTAACCCAATATGGCAGCAATGATAGACGCCACAATATGGTAGCTATTAGTTAAATCGACGATAATTGGAAAGCCGGCTACGAAAAGATGGTAGCAGAACTAGAGTCCGCAATATTCCCCCTCAAGTCGGACTACTCAAGTTAAACATTCCAAGCTTGTAAACTAACCTCTAAAATATTGATTTGAGCAAATCCTAGCCTAATAAGTCAGCAACAAAAACATACATATTCCACACAAATGCTACACTTATTTTTTTATATAATAAAGTGACAATCAACATCTACATGTTTTTGTTCTATCATATAATGAACCAATTGTTGATCTTCAATCACTTATTGAACCAGCCCATTCTGCATCCATATATACCCTAATACTGATTTCATTGTTTATAACAAAAAAATTATAATTTTTTTTTTTTTTTTTTTTTGGGGTTCCTTTGAGATACCTTACAATTTGATAACAACCTCAATGTATTCTTCATAAGGAGAATGCATGTATTGGCCCACACTACAAACTACAAAGGCTAAATCAAATCGGGTGCGGAAAGAGTCTGTCAACTTTTTGATATCAAAATAATTTTAAATTTAAATTTAATTTAATTTAATATAAAAGGTATATAGTTTTGTTTTTGAAAGTAGTGTGTTTTAATTTTTGAAAAATAGACCAGATAGATCTCATTCATCTAATAGACTATATAATCGTGTCTGATACTGCTAATATTACACCTTCTCGAAAGATAAGTATATACCTCCGCGACGGACCCAATCATACAAACTAAGTGATTTGTGACGTCAGTTTGATTTGCAAACAATTTATATGACCAACAAGTTCTCATATCTAATACGAAAATAAAATAGAGTTTATTTTACCTGGATTTCAAGTTCCCTATAGAGGCAAACCTCTGTAGTTAATTACATCTCAAATGACTTGTCACTTTAGAAAACTCTAGATAATGATCAGAAATACTAGTCTTCAAGAATTCAAGGTTTAAGTTTTCATGATAGGACGTGGAACATCAAGTGGGAAAGAACCAAATGGGAGTAATTCTTTTAAGAGTCCAAAGGAAGGAAAATGTCAAGGAGGTTACAGATCTAGAGGAGAAACCACAGTGACTTCCCAAACTATCTTACTGTGTGGCTGCGTTTTGAAGATGATGTTATTCAAGTGTTCAATCCTGTTAATTTTATTAATTGGGACTTACATTTGCATAATATACAATTATGCAGATAGTCCGCAGAGATAGAAGGGTTTACGTCATATCGGACGACAACCTCGGAACCTAAGATGAGTTAGGACTTACGCTGCACAACATGGTTGCACAGGAGTCTAAAGAGGATGTGAGAATTTATGTCACGCCAGGCGAGCTACCACAAATTTCTATGGGTTGTTATGTTAGGAGGAGAGAATGATAAAGAAAATCATCTTGTTGTTCGATCCAAGCCCCTCATCGTGCTTCCCACAAAGTTGACTTCAAGCTCCTTATTGAAGTAGCAGTCTTACAGCCTAAGGTTAAAAAGGTTTTACCAAGTGTGTTTAAGTGACAAATTTTGTTATTATTCAGGCACTATGGGGGGGTTAAAGTTGATTAGAGCGCCACCGGTTTGGATCTCACTGTTCCCTTGTTCCGGCACCACTATTTTCTTTTAAATTTACTTAGTCTAAACGATTTGTTAAGCACATTTAAACTGAGAAGATCTTGTTAGCAACCGTAAGTTTTCGCATCCAACGGACTCTCGTAAATTCAGAAATACGTGTTATGTTATTGTTTTGTTCTGAGAATGTTGTTTAATTTTTTAAAATCGTTTTGTTTTGAAAATGTTGTTTAATTTTTTAAAATTATTTTGTTTTGAAAATGAAATTGCAACCAGGCATGTGTAATATATATTAAAGCAATAGTAAATTACAGTAATAAAAATGACAATAAATAAATTGTCCACGCATACTTGTCATCTTCTCGTTATTCCCGCTATGTGGTTAGCTCATAAAACATAATACAATTTGCAAGGAATTTAAACAAATTGCAGAAAAATAAAGAAACAGGAATTCTAGCGTAAAAAATAGTAAAAATGAGTCGTAACAGCAGCTAGAAACTTCAAACAGCAATCTTAAGGTTTTCTACAACTCCGGACAGCAGCTAAGAACTCCAAACAATGATCTTAAGGCATCATACAACTCCGGACAGCAGCTAGGAACTCTGAACAGGGATCCTAAAGCTTCTGACAACTCCGGACAGCAGCTAAGAACTCCAAACAGGGAGCCTAAGACTTCCTACAACTCCGGACAGCAGCTAGTAACTCTAAGCAATGATCTCAAGGCTTCCTACAACTCTGGACAGCAACTAGGAACTCCGAACAAGGATCCTAAGGCTTCCTACAACTCCGGACAGCATCTAGGAACTCCAAACTGCGATCCTAAGGCTTCCTACAACTCCATACAGCAGCTAAAAACTCAGAACAGATATCATAAGGCTTCCTACAACTCCGGACAGCAGCTATGAACTTCAAACAACGATCCTAAGGTTTCATACAACTCCGGACAGCAGCTAGGAACTCCAAACAATGATTCTAAGGCTTCCTATAACTTCGGAAAGCAGCTAGGAACTCTAAACAACGTTTACAAAGACCCGAACAACATCTCATCAAACCCAAAAAAACATTTTTAAGCCCGTTCATTTCACCAAGCGTGCAACTCGAAACAACAATTTTAAAACCTTAACTTCAACAAGATATGCAAGCTCGCAATGATAATTTTAAAACTTCCAATTCAGTAAATTATGCAAGCTTAAAATGACAGTTTTAAAGCTTCAACCTTAGCAAAATTTGCAAGCTCACAATGATAATTTTAAAGCTTTTGATTCAGTAAAATATGCAAGCTTAAAACGAAGTTTTACAACTTCTTTAAGGTTTCATCAGAAAAGAATTTGCTCTGTTGAAAAAATGGTATTTCATGATTTTGATATCCTTAGCAGGCATGCAATGAAAGCCTATCCCTTTTTTGTGGAATATTGGCAACTTGACTTGCTACAAACATAGCATAACACTACCAAAATAAAGCCTAAATTTGTTTCTGCTTGCTAAAGTTTGATCATTGATATACCGTTAGAAGGCTTAAAGACATAATTGTTACAAATCTCTATCTTGAACGCAAGTTTTAATGCCCAAGAACTATGACATGTAACGATCATTCCCTCAAATAAATGCTAGAAAAGTTTATATTTAAAATTGCTAAGAAAAGCAGTAAAGATTACCAAATACACCTTACAAGGATGAGGGAACAGTACAACCATGGAAAAGAGCTAGAGTTGCGGTAACGAGACAAACTTAATTGTTCAAATGTTGTGAGGAGGGAATTCGACTGGGCTTTTGCCTGTGAAGAGGAGCGTCGACCGGAGCTTTCGGTGCAGAGGGGAGGCGAAGCCTAGAGAAAGGAGTCGAGGGATTCTTCGGTCGAGCAGAGAAGTGGGGAGCAGGCTTCGACACAAGGAGGAGGAGTCTGTTGAGCGAGGGAGACGGGCAGGAGTTTCAATCAGAGGAGGGAATCGAGCGAGGGTTTCTGGAGAGGGAGTCGAGCGAGGCTTTTCTGTGTGAGCGAGAGGGAGGCAGGATCGACGAGGCAGGAGAATGCGGGAGAGGTGAGGCGAGTTGTTTGAGTGCTGCAATCGGGACGAAGAGGCGCGCAGGAGCTTCGATCGGGAGAGAGAGACAAGCGACTTGTTTTGTTCAGCGTGAGGAGGAGGCAGGATCGATAGGGGTCTCGGTTCGCACAGAGGAGTTGGGGTCTTCGGGGCAAGGAAGAGGAGACGAGGCGGGAGAGTTTCGGTGGAGTGCTTCAAGCAGGAAGAGCAGGGCTTCGAGCATAAAAAGAGGTGAGGGAAGGCTTTCGGTGCAAAGGAGAGGAGACGAAGCCAAGGGCTTTGGTGCAGCGAAGAGGTAAGCGGGTGAAGAAGAAGGGGGCTTCTGTATCTAGGAGAAGAGGCGAGCGGGGGAGTCAAATGCCAAGAAGGTGAAGCCCGTTGAATTGTATAGTTGTAATCTTCAAAGTGAACGTTACGCGAGATTAAGCGGAGAATTAAACAAATTAGATTCATGTAGCCGGCTCAATCGAAAAATATTAACTCTCCATTAAAATGAGATTAAATGGTCCATTGAAATTTGAAATTATTCAGCTCGTGTCCAGCCCATGTCCAGCCCGAGCTAAACCTGGGTTGAGCGGCTTGAGCCTGAACCCGCACCTCCTTAATTTAAAAAAAGTGCATCGATTTTCGAGTTATTTGCGCGCGTGCGGAACCGTAGCAATATGATTATCATTCCTAGCTAAAATTGACGTTTCGGACGCGTCTGTGCTATCCGTTTCGTCATTCGGGATCGTCCGAACAAGTTTGCCGACAGTTGGGCCAAAAATACGTCTAATTTAATTTCATATTTTTTGTTCGTAACGAATCATTTTGAAAATTGGCTTCATTTTAAACGTCATAAATGTCTCCACTCTTAGTTGCAATGTATGAATTGTGGTGTTCGCGTTACCGAGTCATAGAGGGTTCAGCTATGGTCGTCTAATCTTATAGGAATTCATTTTCGGGCCCTATACATGTTAGTACTTAGCCCTTGCAACTAAGAGTGGAGTGCTTGAGACTACTCATCCGAGGTCTTCACAAAGATGGGTCAAGAAGTGGTTTGAAGTTCTATGAGAGGTGGACTCCATTGCTAGTCCACTAGGATGGTCAACAAAGAACTCCTAAAGCTAGCTTGGGTTCTAGGAGTAGGAGACAAAGCCCTCACTGAAAATGAGGTCAACAAAAATAAGTGTCCCAACAAGTTTTTGATATTTACTTGAATTTATTGGTGTACGTTCCAATTTCTCTCCAAGCATCACATGTGGATTTACTATAGTATCTCCAAGTTTACATCCTAGCATCTCTAGCTCCTTTAAAAGGTATAACATAAATTAACATTGAGACATTAAAATATCTTTTATATTTAAAGCAATCATCCTACTCAGAAAATACCTCGACAAGCCTAAATCTTTTAACTGAAATTCTACTTCAAGGGTTTTTAACCCTTTTAATTTCATCAACATTGTCACCATTCAAAATAATATAATCAAAATATATTAAGGTTTGTAATAATACCTTCTTTATGTTTTATAGAACTAGATATTGTTTGATTGAGCTTGTTGCTATTCTTGATAATGGACAGACTTTTTAAATTTTTTGTACCAAATGCAAGCTGATTGTCCAGAATTTACCATGCACCTCATCACATCTGGGTGGTAATTCCATCTAGAGATCTTTCTCGATTTCTCCACTCAAATAAGTATTTTTAACATCAAGTTGTTGAAGTTGTTAATCAATGTTTGGTAGTACCTAAATCATTTTTAGCATTCCAATGCGTTGGTTGTCATTATTTCATATCTTTGTCCACCATCATGCAATAGAGTCCACCGAGTAACATCCTTGGAAATCAGACAATCATATATGTTTCTTCTTCGACATTGTGAATGTCTGTCATATATTGATTAAAAAATTGAATGTCATCTGTATTTACTGCCCAATAAATTTCTAACAGATCATCTCAATATAAGCCATGCCCATTTGTTTGACTGCCCTTTGAAGTTTTCTCTGAGATACCTTAAACAGAATCTATGTTCCACTCACGGAAAATTTTCCCTACATCCATGAATAATACCTGAATGGCAATATGAGGCTACAAAAAGATTTACGTGTGACCCAACTATTGATGAAGCTCACACATATTTCTTAAAAATCAGAGAGTCGTTGTACTTAAACTGGATGACTGTAAATGCTAATGAAAAAAGCATGTTATTCGCATCAACACCAATAACATAGAGTAAAATTCAACGATATTTACCCAATAAGAATGTGTCACCCAGATTCAATGCAGGTTGATTACAGCTCATACCCTTTATAGATGACCCAAATGCCCAAAAAAGACGCTAAAAGCAAGATGTTGCATCATATTTAACCCTGTAAATGGATCCAAGTATTGCACTACAGATGGCTACTATTAGCTTAAATAATGAATAATAGGGCTCATCCCAACTGCCAAATACAAACTTGAAAGTTTTACTTCTTGCATCCCATGACATAAAAGTAAGATATTCTGATGTTGATTTTAACTTTCACCTTAGTAATAATCTCTCGGCTTCAAGTCAATTTGAAATCTAGTAAATCTAGATGTGCACTAACGGT
This sequence comes from Phalaenopsis hybrid cultivar, assembly GCA_002079205.1. Classification (NCBI taxonomy): domain Eukaryota; kingdom Viridiplantae; phylum Streptophyta; class Magnoliopsida; order Asparagales; family Orchidaceae; genus Phalaenopsis; species Phalaenopsis hybrid cultivar. Next base: position 10,892 of record JXCR01120547.1, read on the forward strand.
TTTCACAAGGCATAATTATGTGTGCGCGGATGTGATGTCTACAAATATTTGATATTTTTCATGCTCTCAAATGTCATTTGCTCCTAACTGAATGCAAACGCCAATGGCATGACCGAGATGGATGATCATAATGCAGACACATGATACTTAATCGAGATTTGTTGGAATTTATAATGATGTACTCTATATTGTTCACAATGCCCTAGCTATTGATTGCACATTATAAGTCTGCTTTTGTGGAAAAAATCATATCCTCAACTAACATATCCAAAATCTGTCATTTAATGTTTAAGCATCATGTTGGAGCATCAATGTGATGTCTCATACCACTCATTGATTGTACGCCATGCCCAAATATATTCATTGGTGGATATCATACACCAAAAACGGTGACATTATTCATGGAATGCCTCCTAATCAAGTTGTAACCCATAATCTCGACCACATTTGTCTCCATTAGTGTGGTTGGTTGGATGTCATAGTCATTACCAAAATATTTGCTCATGCCACTCTCTATCGTCATATCCATCCAATTCTTGAGTAATTTATCTTTTTGTGCTTTAGCTTTAAGTTGTATGCCCGGATGATGACTCGGTTCGGCACAAGAACATTTAACAAAACTGAGAAGTTTAAAAACTTAACTTTAGGAATAGTCTAAATATTAAAAGTAATGCACTTATTTTGTAGGTGAAGAGAAATATAATATGTATGTATGCCTGATAATTCATCGAATATGATGCAAAAAAATCAACATAATCATGAGTCGAATATTCTAAAGAATGTTATGCTACAGTTTCAAGTAGTGTTTGGTGTTCTATGCAACACCATTGTAGCTCTTCATTCATAAATTGCCAATGTTTGTTGCAGGGCTTGTTGTAGTACACACTTTATCACATCATCATTCTCAATTAGAATGGCAAAAAAAATCCTTGATCAACAGAAGATACACTGATTGTCTGCAGATAATCATTCCGTGCACGAAGCACTCTACAACACAACTGTTCAAATGTAGACGGTGTTGAAACACAC
>JXCR01120550.1:3861-14976 GCA_002079205.1 Phalaenopsis hybrid cultivar
AGGTGGAGGGAATCGAGGGAACTCTAGAGTGAGAGCTAGTATCTTTCTTGCCTAGCCGGTCTTCAGAACCATTCAAACTTTAAATTAGTCAATGTTCTTTATAGCATTTCTAGTAAGGGTAAAGAATATTATTGCTCCTATTTAGCATAACACAATTTGCATACTTTCACAACAGAATTCCTATACTTATTACTAATTCATAAAAAGGAGAAAGAAATTTTCATAATTTGTGCTTTTCTTTTACATAAACTCAAGATATTTAGAAGTTATTACAGTTTTGTCAAAATATCAAAAATACCAAAATGATTTGAATTTTAATTACTGTCAAATTATCTATAGTTTAAATAATTGTCTTTTTAAAATAGAAGTTTCTTGTTTGAAAGTCCATATTGTGTATTTTCCCCGTGGGATCGATATTCAGGGCTTAATCAAAAAGTCCTACATTACTTGATAACGATACATATAATGGCGTAGTATCCTAATATATATATATACATTAAAGAGTTAAATTTTTATTTTCTTCATAATCAAGTTTTTGATACTGTTGTAAAGTAAGAAAATATAAGTGAAAATATAATCGCATACATTGTTATATTATTACATATAAGCAGTTTCGAGATCAAGTTTTGGGTCCGCTGCCGGGGAAGATTTCAAAAAATTGATTGAAATTAAATTTCTATTTTAGAAAGTCTTATTTAAACTTTTAAAAAGTTATTTTAGGAATATCTTATTTTAATATTTTATTTTGTGTGTGTTTTCCAGCATTTTATTTTATGTTAGTGTATACGTAGTTCAGGTTCTGAAGGGCTAGTGCCCTACGATTCTGCATTAGAAAGAACTATTAAGAAAATTAGAAAAACCAAAAATATTAAAAATGTTGAAAAATCTAAAAAAATTACAGAAATGGCAAACCAAAATGATCAAAATGCTGAAATTCATTAAGAATTTAGACCATTAAGAGATTATGCCAACCTTATGATAGATGAACTTCATTGTAATATTCAAAAACCTACTGTAGTGGCTAATTCATTTAAACTTAAACCTGCTATTATCTAAATGGTATCAAATAATCAGTTTGGGAGATCACCAACTGAAGATCCAAATTTACTTCTTGCCAATTTATTAGAATTGTGTGCAACATTTAAATATAATGGTGTATCAGATGTTGCCATAAGACTTAGGCTATTTCCTTTCTCACCGAGGGATAAAGCTAAGATGTTGTCGCATTTGTTAGCACCTAGATCTATCAGAACTTGAGGTGACTTAGCGCAAAAAATTCTTGCTAAATATTTTCCACCATAAAACACTGCGAAGCTTAGAAATGATATTATATCTCTTAATTAGTTTGAAGGGGAATCTATTTATGAAGCATGGGAATGATTTAAAGAACTCTTAAAAAAGTGTCCACACCATGCTATACCAGATTGGTTAATAATTCAAAACTTTTCTATAATGAATTAGTTGGATCTCTTTGATCTATTATCGATACCGGTGGTGGTGGTTCATTGATGTCAAAACTGTTTAATGAAGCTTATACTTTAATTGAAGAAATGGCTATCTAAGAGGGTAAATCCAAAGAAAGTAGCTAATATTCATGAATTTGATGCATTTACAATGTTAGCAAATCAAGCTGTTGCAATTTCAAGGAAGTTAGACCATTTTGGAATGATTTTTTCTCAACCAATCACTATGATTGAAGAAAATTCATTAGGCCAAATGGTAGATTCTCAAGAATCATTAGAAACTTTGAATACCATAAATAATAAGCAGAATAACCCATATTCAAATTATTATAACCCAGGTTGGAAGAACCATCCTAACTTTAATTGGAATAATATTATAGGTGGTAATAATCAGCAATGTGGGAACAATCAAGTAAACTCATTGGGAAACTGGAACAACTAAGAGAATAATAATTATAGATCTACTTATCCTCTAGGTTTCATTACTAATCCACAATTTAAGGAGAAGAAATTATCTATAGAAAAAGGGGTGTTTCAAATGGGAAATCTGTTACAAAGTCAAGGTGCTATAATTAGAAATATTGAGAATCAACTTGGACAAATAACAAATTCATTAATTAATAGACCCCAAGGAACACTTCCTCGTAATAGTAATACTTAAATAAATCCGAAAGACCATAATAAAGAGTAAGTAAAAGTCGTTTAACATAGAAGCGGAAGAGAGTTGGAAGGTAGGGTTAAAAAATAAACTGAAGTAGAGAGAGAAGAAATTAAAGAATTAAAAGAGGATGCTTCGAAAGATTTTGAAAGGCCTATTTCTCCACTTAAAGTTAACTTAGAAAATTCACCACCTCCATTTCCTTAGAAACTTCTTCAATAGAAGTTGGATAAGCAATTTTCAAAATTTTTTGAAATTTTTAAGAAGCTTACAATTAATATTCCATTTACTGAAGCCTTAGAACGAATATCAAGCTATGCAAAGTTTATGAATGTTATTCTTAATAGAAAAATGAATTTTGAAGATAATGAGACTGTTGCACCTATAATTCAAAAGAAGCTTCCTGAAAAGCTTAAAGATCATGGTAGCTTTATAGTTCCATGTGATATAGGAGACAAATTTTATGGGAAAGCTTTATGTGATTTAGTTGCAAGCATTAACCTTATGTTATTATCAATATTTAAAAGATTAGGATTAGAAGAAATAAACCCTACTATTGTAACTCTGCAGTTTGCAGATTGTTTAATAACGTACCCTAAAGGAGTTATAGAAGATGTCCTAGTGAAAGTGGATCAATTTATCTTTCCTGTTGATTTCATTGTGCTGGATATGAAGGAAGATAAAGAGATACCTATCATTTTGGGAAAAACTTTTCTAGCCACTGGAAGAGCGATGATAGATATATAGAAAGGGGAATTAACTATGAGCATCAATGATCAAAATGTTACTTTTAACATTTCAAGATCAATGAAATATCTTGCAAAAGGTAAAGATGATGAATGCTATAAAATACATGTTAGAAGATATCTGAGTGAATGTCATTTCAAAATTAATTATGAAGAAAAATCTGAAGAAAAAGATTTGGAACACGAGCTAGAAGAGAAATTAGATCAATGTGAAGATCTTTTTAAGGAAGATTCAAACCATGTTCGAGAAAGTTTTAAAATTTTGGATATGATAGAGAAAGATAAATCATTTTGTCCATTAATAGAAGAACTAGCAAAACTTGAGTTGAATTTACTTCCTGTTCATTTAAAATATGTCTTTTTAGGTGATTTCTCTACTTTACCAGTTATAATTTTCTCAAAATTAATGCTGGAAGAAAAAGAAAGGTTGATGAAAATTCTAAAAAAATTTAAGAAAGCCTTTGGATGGATAATAGCTGATAATAAAGGAATCAATCCTTCAATTTGTATGCATAGAATTCATATGGAAAAGAACTGCAAACCTAGGGCTGATCCTCAAAAGAGATTGAATCATGTTATGAAAGAAGTTGTAAAGAAAGAAATTTTAAAATGGTTAGAAGCTGGAATTATCTACCCTATTTCAGATAGTGCATGGGTTAGTCCAATTCACTGCGTTCCTAAGAAACGAGGAGTAACTGTGACTTTGAATGAAGATAATGAATTAATACCTACTAGATAAGTTGCAGGGTGGCGAATATGCATTGGTTATAGAAAATTAAATCTTGCCACCAGGAAAGATCACTTTCCACTACCCTTTCTAGATCAAATGCTGGATAAACTAGCTGGGCATAAATACTTTTATTTTCTGGATGGATATACTGGTTATCACCAAATTCAAATAACTCCTAAGGATCAAGTGAAAACAACTTTTACCAGTCTTTATGGTACATTTTCTTTTAGAAGAATGCCCTTTGGTTTATGTAATGCCCCTACTACATTTCAAAGATGTGTGATGGCAATTTTTTGTGATATAATTGAAAATGGAATTGAAGTATTTATGAATGATTTTTTAGTGTTTGGAACTTCATTTGACTCATGTTTAAAACATTTATCAAAAGTTCTTAAGCGCTGTGAAAAAAACAAATTTAGTCCTTAATTGAGAAAAATGTTAATTTATTGTAGCAGGAGGAATTGTATTAGGGCATAAAATATCAAAAAATTGTATGGAAGTAGATTCTGCTAAAATTCAAGTGATCATTAATTTACCTTATCTAACCTATGTAAGGGAAATTAGGAGTTTTTTAGGACAAGCTAGATTTTACAGGAGATATATTAAAGACTTTTCAAAAATTGCTAAGCCTTTATGCCATTTACTGGAGAAAGATGCAATTTTCAATTTTAATGAAGACTGCCTAAAAGCTTTTGAGTTATTAAGAGAAAAATTAGTCACTGCACCAATCATAGTTTCATCAGATTGGGGAAAACTTTTTAAAATGATGTGTGATGCTAGTTATTATGCTATTGGATCTGTTTTAGGACAAAGATATGATAAAATTTTCAAAGTAATTTACTATGCTAGTAAAACTCTTTTAGAAACCCAAATTAATTATACAAAAATTAAGAAAAAGTTATTAGCAATAGAATATGCCTTTGGTAAATTTAGATCATATTTAATTGGAAATCATTGTGTAGTGCATACAGATCATTCTGTTATTAAGTACCTAATCAAAAGGAATGATGCTAAACCTAGACTTTTAAGATGGATTATTTTTTGCAAGAATTTGATTTTAAAATAGTTGATTGGAATTTAAATCCAGCAAAAATGGAGTAGTCAGTCAAACATGACTATGCTTTGTGGGCTTATAGGACTGCATACAAAACTCCTATAGGAATGTTTCCATATAGGCTAATATTTGGGAAAGCTTGTCACTTACTAGTTGAACTTGAACATAAAGCATATTGGGTGATTAAAGAGTTCAATTATAACTTGAAACATGGTGGTGAGAAAAGATTATTGCAATTAAATGAGCTTGAAGAGATAAGGAATGAATCTTACGAGAGTGCTAAGATTTACAAAGAAAAGATAAAAATGTGGCATGATTAAAGGATTCTTACTAAAAATTTTCAGCCAGGGCAACAAGTTTTGCTATATAATGCGGAACGATGAAAATGTGGCATGATCAAATGATTCTTACTAAAAATTTTTAGCCAGAGCAACAAGTTTTGCTATATAATGCAAGGTTAAGATTGCAAACTTAATTCCATGTGGATGGGCCCATTTGTTGTAATAAAAGTTTATCCTTATGAGGTTGTGGATATTAAAGATCCTATAACTGAGAAAGTATTTAAAGTGAATGGTCATAAACTGAAACCTTATTTTATATGGGATTAGCATAAATTTAACGATCAATTGATGTTGGGTCAACCAGAATAAGCACTAGTTACGTCGGGCTGACGACGTAAATCCAAGTGCTTTGTGGGAGGCAACCCATAATTATTAGTGTATTTTTGCTTTGAATGTTGTTTATGTGTGATTAAAAGAAATTTGGGGAAGTATTTTTGAGACTATTATATGTTAGTAATGATTTTAATACTTTATTTAGAAATCTATACATGCTAAAATGAGAATTTGGACGTTAAGTTGACTAGTGCAAAATTGAGCACTGGCGCTTAAGTGCCAATATTCGGCGCTTAAGCGTGACAGTTAAAAAACATGTGTAAATTTGGATCTACAAGGTTTAACTGCCAATTGGTTGACTAAAACATGCCAAGGCAGTTTTAGGACATGCCTAGGAGTTACTAGAGGGATTTAGGCTATAAATAGAAGGGTTTTGTGAACAAATTTCACCCCAGATCATTTTCAGTCCTAAAGTCTACAAGATAGAGAGATTTTGATAAGATGTCTTCATGGGAGATGGATTTGAAGAAGAAGAAAGAGATTATGAGGAAGAAATTCATTAGTCAAAGTGCACAAGAGATGTATAACGGTTTCTTAGCCGTTAGTATTGAAGAAATATAAAAAAAGATCAACAAAATTGAGACTATCTTGGCTTTACTGGAAACAAAGGTAATTGAGATTCATGCACATCTAGAGCATATTGGATGGCAATTAAAAATGCAATTTAGTCATACTAGTTATATAGAGAAAGCGGATAAGGAGATGTATCTTAAATAGAAATGAATTGAAGAAGATAGTATCGGAGCTCGTCACCACCGTCTGTTTCATCAACCTTATATTCTGATTTCCCAAGGAGAGACTAATGAAAGACTGGAGTTTGTCCTAATAAATGAAGTGTGGAATTAAGTTTTGTATTTGAGTTTGTTTGTTAGGAGTCATTGTGTTTACGTGTTAATGTTTGTTTTTAGTGTTTATAACTTTTATGTGTTTAATTGTTTAAGTTTGTTAAGTGTTTGTATTTAGAAAGTTTTCTCATCCGAGACTATTTGGAGTGAGAATTAAATGTTACATGTACGTGTACTAGTTTGTGAATGAATGTATATGTTTGTTTTTATGAAAATTAGTGTTATTTTTGTCTCGAATTGAATTGATTTATATGGGAGAATTTAGAGAGAGAGAGAGGAGAGTTGTAGGAGAGGAAAATAGTCATTTAAGTGTTATGAAACCATTTAAGGGTGGTTTAGTTAGGCTACTAGTGCATTTTACTCAAGTTCAAAAATATCAAAAATAGTGCACTGGCGCCTAAGCGCCACATTCTCGCGCTTAAGCACGATGTAACCCAAGATGAAGGGGCCTAAGCGCCACTTACCCGCGCTTAAGCGCCGGTTTACAAAAACTGGTTCGTGAACGATTAAAAGTAAAAAATAAACCTAAAAATTGCCATTTTTACCCTCACCGTCACCTTCAACCTCTCGACTTCACAATTTTGGAGGCTAGGGAAAGCTATTTTATGGAGATTTCTTGGTGGAATTGAGAAAATTTTGCTAGATTTAGATTACTTGAGGTAAGAGCTTCGCTTCTATGTAAAAATTTTGGATTTTCACCATGTATTTTTTATTACATTTGGAAAAATCCAAAAATCACTATTCATGGTGAAAAGTGAGGAAAAATCTATGAAAATTGCATAGAAAGTGTAGTTTATACTTATAGGAGTTGAGTTTAGTGGATTAGACTTGATTTTTGAAGTTATTGTGGAATTTTATGAAATTTGTAGAATGACACCAAGAATGAAGAGGAGCAAAGGAAAAAGCCACTTTGATTTGAACAAATTTGTGAGTTCGAAAGCTCAAGATTGGTACAGTGATGCTCTGCAATCTGTATAACTTATCAAGGAGCGATGTTTCAAAGTCCAGGTGGATCTGTAGAGGTCTGATCCTTCACCAACAATGGGAGCGATTCTGCTATTTTTCTGTTGTGGCCATTATTTCTGTAGTTAGGGAGTTCTATGCAAACCTCCCTGAGGCTGAAGAAGATCGAGTTATGGTTTGAGGAAAATTGGTACCTTTTTCACCAGAGGTAATCAATATGTTTTACATCTACCACCTGATACTTTGTGTTTTTATGCAAACTATAGTCCTACTGAGATGAAGTTAGATGAGATTATTTCTTATTTGACTATTGAAAGAGGACTCTAGAAGGTCACAAATGAGAGGAGAGTCAACTTTTCCACGTCAAAGTTAAGTGCACCATCCAAGGCATGTCACTATTTTATTTCAGCCCATCTATTACCTACAAATCATCTCAGTGAAGTTACCAGAGAGAGGTCGACATTGAACTATTGTATTCAAGAAGGCAAGCTCATCAATATTAGAGCTGTGATCTATCAGACTATCATCAGTTCTTCCACTGTCGCTACTACTGGAGGACTGGTATAACATAAATGAAGAGAAATTTCATCCATCTCTGATAGCCTAGATACCTTATGTACCCTGAGTATTAGGGGTAGCCCAGGAGTATAATTTCCTCCATATCCTAAATACCCTGATTATGACCCTACAAATGTCTGGAATAACGGTGATTCTGAAGATGATGAGGAGGAGGACTGAATGATTTATTTTTATGTTTGTAATATGTGTTAGACTATGTGCTTTGGACTTGAGACTTGTGATGTGTTGTTTATTTTTATGTTTGGACTTGAGACATGTGATGTGATGTGTTTTTATGTTTTGGACTTGAGACATGTATGTTTGTGTATTGGTTTGGATTTTGTGATGTGTGAGACTTTTATTTTGTTTAATTGTATTGTGATGTTGTTTTTTGTTAGTAGTTTATTTTAAAATTCTATGGTAGTAATTGTTGTTGTGTGTTGATTATTGTGTTAGTTAGTTAGAATTGAACTTATTTTTATGTCTTTTGAAAAGTTGAAAATCTTGCTGACTTCAGTTTTAAACTTTAATTTCAGAAAGTTGCTACCCTGTATTTTTCTTTTATCATGTTAGTTTGTTTGCTTTTATGTTAAGAATGGAAATCAAAGTCTGTGTGTTAGTTTGATTTTATGTTTGTACCCACTACTTAGAAGTCTGTTGAATCTCTACATGTTGAATTGAAATGAAAATGATAGAAAATTAATCAAAAATTAGTTTTTCTCCTATTTTTAGTTTAATACTTGTATAATTAGGATATAAAAATTCTTGTAAGCATGTTATTTCAAATTTTTATTTATGTTTATTTATATTTGCTGCTAAACTGTTTAATCTGTTAAAAATTTAAGATTTGGGGGCGAGGGGGATGAAAAATATTTTCAAAACTTGGATTTTATTTGTTCTCAAATGTGTTACAAGTGAAATTGATTTGAAAATAAAAATGATTATGTATATGAAGTTATATTAGGGAAGTAAAATTTGATTTTTAGAAATGAGTAAGAAAATTTAGTTAAAATTGTGAGTAATGAAGAAAAACTTTATGTTAAAAATTTTTAGTGCAGAAAATGTTAAATATAGTGTAACTATCTTTAATAAAAAAATTTGTATTTTTGAAATATTTAGACTTTTATTTTTAATACTTAAATTTCTTTTGTTAAAAATAATTTTCAAAACTATTATTATATTTTTAAGTAGAAGACTTATATTAAGACTTTGCTTTAGGAAAGGAGAAGTGGAATTCAAAATCATTAAAGGCCTATCCAGATTTAGTAATACTTACCTGAAAAAGTAAAATAAAAGAAAAAGAAGAAAAACAATAAGGGAGGAGAAGCTTGAGGATTAGTGTCTAACAAAAAATTGGTTCCACATTTGATCTTTTTAAAGTATAAGACTTGAGAAACTCTTAAGCTTAAGGACATAACATAGTAGGTAAAATTATTCTTAATAAAATTTTTTAAGTGGAGATAATAAAAGGACTATATTCTAAACTTAGAGAATTTACAATATTTATGAATTAGATAGGAACTCATATTTTCATTTTTCTTAACATTAAAAATTTATAAACTTTAAGTTGGTCTCATTTAATGAATGATTTTTCTAAATTGGACTATTATATTTCTAAATCTAAATTTTAGTAGCTCCTAAAGAAACTCATTTACATATCATACTTATTTAGTTTTTAAAGATTGAAGTGTCACTTGAGGACAAGTAACATTTTATATTGGGGGATTTGGATACACCTAAAATATATAGTGATTTTAAAGATATTTTTACACCTAAATTTGAGATATTACGCTTTAATGGAAGGTATTTGTGTGTTTTTATTTCATGTACAAGTAAAAAAAGTGAAAAATGCTAAAAAGAGTGAAAAAAGATCAAATTTGGAGCAAAGATATGAAAATTGTTCAAAAGTGTTTTGGCGCCTAAGCGCCAGATCCGGCACTTACGCGCGGTGAAACAGAGAAGGCTGCGCCTAAGCGCCAGAGGCGGTTTTTTTGGCGATTTTCTTCATTTGGTCGAATTTTCAAGAGACATTTGAGGCGTCTATTGGCTAAAGAGGGTGGTTATGACCACTAGGAATGAAAATATTATTAAAAGACTTGTGAAAGGAGGCATCCCTTGCAAAATACATAGAATTTGGAAACATTTTGAAGAATTTCCATGGTACCTCTTGGAAAATTTATAAAAGAAGGAAGTTGAGACATTTGAGATGGGTGCTTGAAGAGGGAGAGAGTGCTGAGTCCTGAGAGGATTGTGGAGAATCTTGTGGAGAGATTCAAGCACCATAAAGTGATGTATAGAGTGATGTAAAAGAGTATAGAGTATAGAGGGAGAGGAAGTTACTTTATCCTTTTTTTGAAGTTTTATTCTAGAGTATAGAGTGATGTAAAAGAAAAGAGATTGAAAGGAAATTCAAGAGTTTAATGGAGGATTTGAGATAAGTTATTATCTTTGTTTTTAAACTACTTTTAGTTTTAATCGAGACTTCTTGTTGGTTTGACAATAATTTCTACTTTTAAACTAATGTGTGATTTTGTTTTCTCCATGAATTCTGACTAGTTTTCTTTATCTTTCTCTTTAAAATGATAAGTAAATAAAGTTTGGATGGAAGTTGTGGAGAGTATTAATTTTTAATGTTGGAAGAAATTGTGATGATTTAATTCCATACACTTCATTTACTTCTTGATTTGGCCTATCCAGATGTTAAAATATGTTGTGAGAACATGTAAGAACCAAGCTGGTATTGTCTCAATCAACAATTGGAAAGAATCATATGAGGTTGTATGAATGAGAATGTAATTCATATGATTTAGTGCAAATAAATAGGTAAATAAACTTTGAAGGGTGTAGAGTTAGAGGACTTTAATGTGACAGGTTAAAGCCCCCAACTTGGTTTATTGTTTTAGGTTCTGATACAAGATGTTAGCCCCCATGTGGAGGGATTCGAGGGAACTCTAGAGTGAGAGCTGATATCTTCCCTACCGACCGGTCTTCATAACTATTCAAACTTTAAATTAACCAATGTTCTTTATAGCATCTCTAGTATGGGTAAAGAATATTATTGCTCTTTTTTGACACAACACAATTTGCATACTTCCACAATAGAATTCATATACTTATTACTGATTCATGAAAAGGAGAAATATATTTTCATATTCTGTGCTTTTCTCTTACATAAACTCATGTTATTTAGTAGTTGTTACTATTTTGTCAAAATATCAAAAAATACCAAAAATATTTGAATTTTAATTACTGTCAAATTATCTATAGTTTAAGTAATTGTCTTTTTGAAATAGAAGTTTGTTGTTTGAAAGTGCATATTGCCAATTTTTCCTGTGGGTTTGATATTCAGGTTTTAATAAAAAAGTCCTATATTGCTTGATAACGATACATATATTTGCGTAGTATATATATATATATATATATA
>JXCR01120554.1:5413-18392 GCA_002079205.1 Phalaenopsis hybrid cultivar
TACTTGATGAGTGGATGCATAATCCATTGCTCTCTCTCGCTTAAAGGCGGCTTCTTGACGCTTTCTGAGTAATGAAATGATTTCTTCCTTTGACAAGATGCTGCCATTCCACACTCTGTCACTGTGCTGAAGATATGGATTGAAATATTTGTGAGAAGAATATGTAAAAGGAAAATTTGCATACATACCCACACAATTCTTATGCATTTACATATCTAACACCCAAAGTTTGATATTTACACTTATAACACCTTGGTGTCTTAAAATTATGCATGAAAAGATGCATTCTTTTAGAGGCAGGTATTTTTGATGTTATGTTAAAAGTTTGAGTGGTATTCATGTAAATATGAATGTTTAGGTGTGAATGTAAATATGTAAAAATTTTGTGGTATGTATGAGCATTTACATAGATACCACCCAATTCCTATGTATTTACATATCTAATACCTAAACCCTACTTTTTGACATTTATACCGCTCAAACTTCTCATATCACATCATATATCACCATTTTAACTTCTCAAAAAGTAAATTAAACCTTTTCATGCATAGGTAAGTTGGTATGCATGTAAAAATTGAAACTTTGGTGTCAGATATGTAAATACATAAAAAGTTTGTGGTATGTAATTCAGCATGATTTGAAGCAGACTTAACAAACAGCTTTTGTTTACAGTGAAAAACTACAAAAAGAGAAACTTCTCTCTCCAAACATCAACACAACATTATCACATTCTCATGATATATAATATGTCATAGATAACATTGATTCGCTAGATATGTAAATATATAGAATTCGAGCGGTATTTATGTAAATCATCCAGCATAAATAGAATTATGAGAGAAGATTAGAATCTCACGACTCACTTGAGCTTCTCTCTGATCTGTTTCTCCATCTTTCAGAATTTTCAGATGCAAAACATCTTTTGCATCATTTGAATGATGATTGGCGGCTGTTTTTATTCGATTTGCGCGAGCTTGTGATTGAATCTTCATGAGGGATTTGAGACCTTTCAGAGTTATATTTGTTTGGCGCCTCACAGCTTGTCCTCGGATCAGAGCTTGAAGCTTAACCAGACCTTTCAGAGCTCTCAATGCTCTCCTCGCCTGAATTTTTTTACACAATTTGAGTAAATTTGCATAAGATTTGAGTATTTACATTTGTACCGCACAATTCTCATGTATTTATTTATATCTTTAACATGTAAATTTTGATGTTTATAAAACTGATAGTAGTGATAGTTTTGATGTGATGTTAAAGATTCAGGTTTTAAGTAAGGAAATATCAAAATTAAATGTGGGATATGTAAGTAAATACATAAGAATTGTGTGGTATGTTTGTAAATGATAATAATAAGAAAAATTTACATATTTACCATTCAATTCCTATGTAATTATATATATCATACAAACTTAAAAAAAAAAAAAGGATTTTCACACACCCCCAAATATCTAGCACCCAAAACTTCAATTTTTATATTTATATTGCCTAAATCTTAATACACATTTACATGCATAAATAAGCTGGTAAATATGTAAAAAAAAAGGGAAAATTAGTTGTTAGATATATAAATACATAAGAATTGATGAGTGGTATGTATGTATGTTAAGAGAACTTACAAGATAACCCCGAAATGCAATCTGTATCTTAATTGCAGCAACTTCTTGTGTCTTATGATACGACAGAGTATTTCCGGCGAGCCGAACGACCTGGGCGGCGACCTGAGCGGCGGCGAGAGCGGCCTCGGCCGCCGCAGCGGTGGCGACGGCCACCGCAACCGCATGCTTGTTCTGCTCTTCCTCTGCCTCTCTTAACGATCTCAATCTCAGCAGCGAAGGAGGGGGTAAAGCAGGAGAAAACTTCGTCTTCAACCTTCCAAAAAGCCATCTTTTCCTCCTCTCCTTCTGCAAGATTGCAAAAAAAAAAATCTTTTTTATCTAGTTTCGGATGAATATCAGTGGGAGATTAACAGCCACCTTCTCCTGTTTTGATTGAGTTTCAGAGGTGAGAAATTTCTTTAATCTATCAAGCCAGTTCTTTTTCTTCGCCATGGGAGTCCGATTTCACTAAAAAGTTGGAATTTTTGGTGAGCAGAGATGAATTCAGAGCTAGCAGAAGTTCAGAAAATGGAAATGAATTAGAGAAAATATATCAAAATAGAGAGGAGAATACATGAAAAAGTCCTATTTCATTGCCTCTGCATGCTGCAATAAAAATAAGTCTGTAAAAATAAATAAATAACAGTAGAGAACACAAATTTACCATCAAATTTCAAAAGAAAAAAAGTAAAATCTTCATCTTCACTTCAGAGAACTTCAGAACCAGAGAGCTTAATTACTAACCGAAATCTTTCATCACTCCAACAGAGGAATCAATGTGTTCTTCATCCCTTCCTCTCTAGGTCAGATCATCTATTCTATCCATTGGAGAAACCTCAGAGCTTCAAAAGGCTAGCAATGCAGCCTTCTAGACAAAGGAAACAACTTTTTTTTTATGATTTTTACCAAAAAGGAAATCATAATTATATACTATTTTATTAAGAAAAAAAAAGGAGAGAACAAATGTGGACAAAGATGTACCAAATGGAACTCATCAGGAATTCTGACAACTGTGTTTGATCTGTCACGCTGCAGAGAAGCAGATTGCAGCCAATCGATGTAGCGTTCGACATTCTTTTTAAATTGATTTTGTTCTTTTTAGTGATTCTGGTAAGAAGAAAAAATACCCGTGAAGCTGTTTGGTAGAAATATAGCCGTTACATTTGAACAGTTACAGTTTGACTATGAAGTTTGGATGATTTGATGAAGTAGGTAGGCCTGTCAAAATGGCTAATTGTTCTCGAACAGCTCGTTTTCGGTTGGCTAAAAAGCTCGTGTTCGACTTGTTAATTTTGTTCAATAAGTTAACGAGCCGAACAAGAACTAAGATGTGCTCGGCTCATTATATATATATATATTAAGTAGTATTTTAAAAAAAATCTAATTGACTACAAAGCTGCAAAGATTTATAATCAATTAAAATATTGATTAAGAAAATAAAATAAAAATTATTAGATTAGATTTAAATGAAGTTTTAATAAAAATAATAATTTTTAAATCTTGCTCAAACCCTTATTGTCTTATTTATTATGGCTACATGATTAGGGTTGTTAAAAGGACTCTTTGTTCGTGAACAGCTCGTGTTCGGCTCGTTAAGCAAACGAACAAACGAGCTGAACACGAACACATTTTTTGAGCTCGAAATATAAACGAGCCGAACGGCTCGTTTACACCCCTAGAAGGAAGGGATTAAGATTTCTGGTTTATCTCTTTTTTTGGCTGTTAATGTTGAGTCTTAATGACAATTCGAACCAATGACTCAGTTTTTAATCTAAATATTTTATTTTAGCTCTCAAATTAAAATAAATAAATACAGCTA
Source organism: Phalaenopsis hybrid cultivar (assembly GCA_002079205.1). Classification (NCBI taxonomy): domain Eukaryota; kingdom Viridiplantae; phylum Streptophyta; class Magnoliopsida; order Asparagales; family Orchidaceae; genus Phalaenopsis; species Phalaenopsis hybrid cultivar. The sequence continues at coordinate 8,828 of JXCR01120554.1, forward strand.
AAATTGATCAATATTAGAACCTAAGTCATTGGTTCGAATTGTGATTTCGGTAAAAGCAATTTTTTTAAGGAATAACTAAGGCTATTATACGAGCCTCCAGTCACCCCTGATGTGCCTAACAATTCGAGTTTCATCTCTTTAAGACTAACTGTGTAGAGGGGATTCGGACCCCCAACCTGAGAGGTCTTATACCGTGAATGCCAACGAACAAGCCGGGGTAAACATCACTCAAAAACAACCAAATCTATTGAATTGTATATAAAAAAAAAAGTTTTTGATTAAAAAAACCTATAAAATTATATATACTAAGAAATTTATTTGATAGAAAACTGTACATTCATGCCGTTCTGAACAAACTGAAATTGGACCATTCTTTATCATTCTTATAAAAAAAATAATCTTAACGGACGGCTGAGATTAAAAGTGGCCCTTGATGAAAGTGATGCATCGGCGGATGAAATAATCTAAGTAGAGAGCATAGAAATCTCTATCAAATGATTAAAAAGTTCTGCCATAAAGTCTGACCATTTTGCCGACAGATGCATGTGCTCCACGAGAAGAAAGAAGGGGCCAAATTGTGAAAAGTCAAAAAGATTTATGGTAGATTTGTAAATTCATTATAATGCCTCTCTTGAGAAATATTGCATACACAAATGAATATTCCTCCCGTGTTATTCAGGTGTTATTATGTACAGGTGTTATTGTGCGTTATTCAGGTGTTATTGATATGTTATTGTGTTATTATAACACTGGAAATATTCACATAACACAATAACACATGAATAACATGAAATAGCATGGGAGAATATTTTCCTGTGTTATCGGGCCGATTTTTTTTATGTACCTCCACGTGACGTGATTTCATTGGACTTCGCACGTAACTCTACGTGCGGAGTCCTGATGCAATAATTTTTCCTTAAGAAATAGGTACAATCTTAAATTGGTGGAAAAAGATGGGGGATTTTTTTTTTTTTTTTTTGAATGATTTACATACATACGCTCGATTCATATATATTTACATATCTAATATCTTAATTTTAATTTTTGCATAATAAAAAGATGAGTTACATATGTTAAAAGTTATGTTGGCGGTGATTTTTATGTGATGAGAGATTTGGATGGTATAAATGTAAAAAAAAAGTTTGGGTATGGGATATGTAAATATATGGGAATTGAGTGATATGTGTGTAAATGTCCTATTTTTATACCATTGTAATAATTTTTTTAATAATATATATTGCTAATTTTCATATATTATTATGTTGAGGAGTAATAATCATGAAAATAAGCTTATTAAATCCTGAATATGTTTTCAAAATTTTATTTTTTATCATATTATAAACTCTTGAACTAATTTGACTCAATGTAAATACTCGGAGATTATTTTGACATTTTACACAATCTTATTATTTACATATCTAACACCTGATTTGATATTTATATTTATAATTATTTGCTGTTAAAACCTATGCATATAAATATATATCATTCATTTAAAAAAAAGTTATTAATAGTAATATTTTTTATATAATGTCGAAGATTTGTATGATATGTGTTTGAATATTAAAATTTTTAGGGTTAGATATGTAAAGAGATAAGAATTGTGCCGTTAATGCCCAAAAATTTCAGGGACATTTACAAGCTTAGCAAAAAATTCTTCGTTATATAACCCGTACCTAAACTTTCATATTTACAAACATAATATTTTCGTGTTTTTTTTTTAATTTTTTAAAATTAAGAATGGTCAGAGACTATTATACGAGCCCCCAGCCACTCTCATGTGTGTGACCATTCGAGCACCGCTTTTATTACAGACAAACTGACCAGATGGGGATTCGAACATGTGACATGAGGGGACTTGCGACCTTCAAAGAAACTGTTCTACCAACAGTTCACGACTGGCAGCACAATATTTTTGTGCTTTAAACCTATGCATAAAAGGATGTATTTCATTTTTAAAAAATGGTATTGTACTATTTTTTATGTGAAATTAAAATTTTGGTGTCCATCCCCCAAAATTTTATTAAAAAGCTATAAAATATATTCCCACCACCCACCCTTTATTTAAAGAAAATATGAATTACCTTCAACATTCCCCAAGAAAAAAGTGCAAATTCTAACATGATGTTCCTTTGCCCCACATCAACATTTTCCTTCACACAAGTATCATTACATACATACCATCCAATTCCTATAAATTCATACATCAAACCTCTAAACTTTCACTTTTTTACATCCATACAATCCAAATCTTTCATACCACATCAACAATACTATCATTTTAACTTTTAAAAATTGAAAAATACATTTTCATGCATATATGTATAGGTGGGTATACATGTAAATCTTCCTAAAATAAAATGAGTCCCAAGGTGCAAAAATATAACTTCCAACTGATGTCATCTTCACTCTCAAATGAGAGACAAATACTGCCGTACCTGAATTACTCCGCTCTCCTCAAAACACCGTAGCGCATTGATTGAAAATAAAATGAAGAACTCCAATATATCGGATTCGAATGTTGCAAGAGAAGAAGCAACTCAGTAACTGAGTTGAACATAGCTGTGATTAGTGCCATCTTCCATTCTAATCCAAGACTGAAGGGAGAATGGTTCTTCATTGATCTCAAGAATTCTGGAACCACGCGGCCATGTTCCATAGCCACCATACCCGCTGTGACGAGCAAAGCAGAGCCAGAGCTGCTCATGGGGACAGCACCAATCCAGCCCATGATTGTGCCCTACAAACACTGCCTGCATAATGTATATCAAGGCATAAACATTCAACATTTTCACAATTTTTTTTATAAAGATGCATTTTGATGAAGAAAATACAAGCCTTTATCCCACTAAGTAGGGATGGCTACACGAATCCTTTTTCTCCATTGTGTACTCTTGAGTGTCATATTTTCATTTAATTCTAATAAATTAAGATCATTTTGTATACAATACAATCTGCCCGGGTCTAGAGTTTTCTCCATACTTGGGCAGATTGTATGTATAAATTAAGATCATTTTTATATTTTCAGCACATATTTTTCTCCATTGTCTACCTCTGCCTTCCTTCAGATAAATCGAATCTAAAACATCTACTCTCCTAATTGGATCATCAGATGATAGATGTTCAATATAACCAAACCATCTAATACGACTTTCTCTAATCTTGTCTGTCACTGGAGCAACACCAACCCTTTCACCAATAGTTTTTATAAGTATGAAATATGAATAAAAATGAATCTATGCATTATATATACATATATATACCTTAACTTGTTTTTCAGCTAATGAGCTGAAAATATTTTTCAAATTAAGGCCTGTTTATTGAGGAGCTGGTTAGAATCAAAAACAAATTAACTTTTTTTATGAACACTCAAAATAATTAAATTTCGAGTGTCTTTTAAAAAAAATTGTCTAAATTTTAAAAATTTAAAATAAAAAAATACGAAAAAGTACATCAAAAAATATATAATTTAAAACAAAAGTAAAAACAAAAAAAAAAAAAGACAAAATTGATCTCAAACTGATCCTTAAAGAATTAGCAAATATGAGCTAAGTTTTACAAACATCTAGTCTTTTTTGACAGCCCTAGAAGAGCAGGTAACATAATAATGTTTTTTTGGATGTTAGTCATCAAAGGATTGTTTGATGCTTCACACGATGNCCAAAAAAAAAAAGACAAAATTGATCTCAAACTGATCCTTAAAGAATTAGCAAATATGTTACAAACATCTGGTCTTTTTTGACAGCCCTATGCACGCTAGAAGAGCAGGTAACATACTAATGTTTTTTTGGATGTTAGTCATCAAAGGATTGTTTGATGCTTCACAAGATGACTTCAGCAAACCTAGAGTTTTCTCCTTTTACAAGTACAGGAAGGCAGTGAAAATGCCAAAATAAATTATATATATATATATATATATATATATCTATGTGTGTGTCTGAGCGCGCGAGCGCATACCATGGTCTGTTGGTTAGCGGGATTCTCTGTAAGTCCCCTCAGGTCAAGGGTTAATAGCACATAACGCGGTTTTCTCACCATAGGGCCTAGCGCATTAGAAAACGGTATTTGGGCTTCTGCATAAAAGAATCTGTGTGTGTGTGTGTGTGTGTGTGTGTGTGATAATAATAAAAAAAGTATATGCGACAGATAATAAGATAGCATCATGTCATGCATCGCAGAGATAGAAGCCAAAGGACTTCACAAGGCTTAAACTTTTCATGACACTTGCACATGGTTTGGATGAATCAATAGAACCCAAAAGCAAATAATTATAATGAGTAGGATTCATTTGCAATTTTGGACGACATTGATAATTGTCTACAATCAAGGGAGATTTCACTAGCATGATTTTAAGAACTTTTTCTTTTTTTTTTGATTAAAGTAGATTACTTTGTTTGATTATGCCAGGCCCATAAGAAGAAAAATTTACATACACACCACTTAATTTTTATGTAATTCCAAATCTAACTAAACTTAAACTTTTACCTATGCATGAAAAGGTGTATTTCAATTTTTGGAAGGTAAAATAGTGGTATTTGTTATGTGATATGAAAGATTTGGATGGTATAAATGTAAAAAGTAAAGTTTAGGTGTGTTTTAGGCATGTAAATGCTTTTACTTGTTTATAAAGTCAAAAACAAATCAGCTTTTTTTATTAACACTCAAAATAATTAAATTTCGACTGTCTTTTAAAATAAATTAACTAATTTTTAAAAATTTAAAATAAAAAATATGAAAAAGTACATCAAATAAATATAAAATTTAAAAAGAAAAGTAAAAAACAAAAGTAAAAAAAAAAATTGATCTCAAACTGGTCCTTACAGAATTAGCAAATATGAGTTAAGTTTTACAAACATCTGGCCTTTTTTGACAGCCCCATGCACGCTAGAAGAGCAGGTAACACAATAATGCTTTTTGGGATGTTAGTCATCAAAGGATTGGTTGGTGCTTCACAAGATGACTTCAGCAAACCTAGAGTTTTCTCCTTTTACAAGTACAGGAAGGCAGTGTAGCTGCCAAAATAAATTATATATATGTGTGTCTGATAATAATAAAAAACAATATATGCGATAGATAATAAGATAGCATGATGTCATGCATCGCAGATATAGAGGACAAAGGACTTCACAAGGCTTAAACTATTCATGACACTTGCACATGGTTTGGATGAATCTATAGAAACCAAAAGCAAATAATCATAATGAGTAGGATTCATTTGCAATTTTGAACAAAGTTGATAATTGTCTACAATCAAGGGAGATTTCACTAGCATGATTTTGCGAACAAAATTTTGAAATCAATCCTGATGGAAAATTTTGATATGGATATCATGATTTATTTATTTATTTATTTATTTGAGATTAAAGTAGATTACCTGGTTTAAAGATGCCAGGCCTAAAAAACCATAGTGGCCTTTAATAAAGAAGGAAAATTTACATACACGCCACTTAATTTTTATGTAATTCCAAATCTAACAACTAAACTTCAATTTTTAAATACATATCACCTTATCTATGCATGAAAAGGCGTATTTCAATTTTTAGAAGTTAAAATAGTGGTATTTTTTGTGTGATACGAAAGATTTGGATGGTATGAATGTAAAAATTAAAGTTTAGGTGTTTTAGTTATGTAAATACTTCGGAATTGGGTGGTATGTATGCAAATGCCCCAATATAGAAAGCTAGGGATGGGTCCTGCTTGAGAAGTTTGTAAAATAAATCTACCTAACATTGTGTTCCTTACAGGACTACAACTAGAAGCTTTGGTAGAAGAATCAGTAGGCCCATGTGAATTCTGCTTTTGAGAGGAGGGAATTCATGAGATGTGTGTTTAAACGTTTTACAACTCTACCCCGTTTTATTAATAGAAAATGCAATCCTAGCGGCAATTATTTGCTTAAAGAAAGCCTTCTCAACTCAAATGTGCAAAAAGCAATGGTTTTTATGGAAGTCAAAAAATTAAAAGATGGCATAGTTAATTAAGTTTTATAGCACAAAAAGTTTTGTGGTCTGATATTTATGATAGTAGAGTTTTATTTCGCCTTAAGCCCCAAACTGTGTCGAAAGATACCTATGTATTTACATATTTAAAACCTAAAGTTCAATTTTTACATATATATATATATGCCACCTTACCTATGTATGAAAAGGTTTTTTTTTTACCCATTTTATAAGTTATAATAGTGATATCTTTATGTGATATGAAAGACTTGGGAGGTAGAAAAGTAAAAAATAAAATTTAGATGTTAGATATGTAAATAAATAGGAATTGCATGGTATGTATGTAAATGACCCTACAAAAACTTGATAATAAAGTGTTCCAGTACTAACTCTGTGAATGTTGGAATAAAACAAAATACAAATGCACCATGTCATCAACCACTTGTACCAAACTACAAATGCCTAAATTGCATATAATTTTGATATTGTTATAAAAAAGGGAATGGTGCCATAAATTTTCCTCACCTTTACCGACGATCTGTTCGATAGAGCATCCATAATTCCCCATTCAGCTTCTTGGGAAGCAATTTCTTCCATGTTAATAGATCCAACACACGGCCGTTTTATCGAGGCCTTGGGCCTAGGAGCCACCTTCTTGTATGCTTGACTTGGTATATGCCAAAATATTAACTCAGGGACCCTAAGAAAGACAACATGTGCTTCATTTATAAAGATATGAAATTTATAAAAGAAAATAAAAAAAAAATTACATACATAGCACACAATTCTTATGAATTTACATCTCACACAAACTTTCAAATTTACATACATAGCACATTAGAGGTTTAAACTTATGCATGAAAATGTGAGTTTCACTTTTAAAAAAGTGATAATAGTGCTATTTTTTATGAGATATTAAAAAATTTAATGCTGCCATGTGTGTAAATATGAAAGTTTAGGAGTGAAATACGTAAATACACGAGAATTGTACAGTGAGTATGAATTAAAATCTCTCCTTTTATTGCCTACCGTGAATCAGGATTGATAGTTTGTGATTGTTCCTGAAACCATTTAACCTGAGCATATGATATTACTTCAGGATAGGAGCCGCCGCCGGAATCAAAGAAATATAAGAAAACAGATGGTGATTTTGGGTTTGTGGATGAAGAAATTTGCAAAATATAATTGGATACAGAAGGCGAAAGTTCTGTTGGACCTATTTGTGAATGAGACAAAGGATTTTTTAATATCTCCATTTTCATTAAGTCGATTCGAGTAGTTCCTCTGAAACTGAAATCCTTCTCTCCTGTTTCATAAGTATTCAGATTTCTCTAGATTCTTAAGAAACTAGATACGCTTCAGCAAAATATCTCTAAAGCACATACTGTTAATATTTTAAAGGATGATTTACATGCATAGCACTCAACTCTTATATATTAACATATCTAACACCAAAACTCCAATCTTTACATACATACCACCTTATCTATGCATGACAAGGTGTATTTCACTTTTTAAAACTTAAAATTGTGATAGTTTGATTTGATATGAAAGATTTGGCTGTGTCAATTAAAGACGTAAAGTTTAGGTGTCAGATATGTAAATGCATAGGAATTAGGTGGTATGTATGTAAATGCCCCTATTTTAAAATGCTTAAGAAGCATATAATGCTGAGACATAACAGGGAAAGAAGAAACAGAAACATGATATTTACTGTTCAAATACTGTGAATTACAAGAAACTATAGTTGAAATGTGCAATACTTGTGTGAACCAAAAATCCTGAAAAAATTGAAGCAGTCTGACAAAAGAATTTAGATAAATGGGCACTTCAAAAAGATGACTTAAGAATTGCTGAAGGATACATTTAACTTTCCTTGGAATGTAATTATGAATCTCAGAATAGCATAACAAGTTACAGAAAGAATTACAAACATACTATTCAATAGATATGTTTTTACATATCTAGCATCTAAACTTCTATTTTTATATATGCCACCATAACTATGTATGAAAATGTGTATTTCACCTTTTAAAAGTTATAATGGTTGTATTTTTTATGTGATATGAAATATTTGGTATAAATGTAAAATTAAGTTCCAGGAGTTATATATGTAAATACATAGGAAATGAGTGGTATGTATGTAAATGCCCCAAAAATTAATTGATCTTTTGAATATAAATTCTACCTGCAGATGAGGACTCAGTTGGAAAATTAACCCCTGGAATCCCAGCCATTGAAAACCAATCCAACGGCCACTCAAAAAATGTGTCATCGTGACTACCAAAACTCCAATTTTTACATACATACCCACCTTATCTATGCATGACAAAATGTATTTCACTTTGTAAAGCTTAAAATTGTGATAGTCCTGATTTGATATGAAAGATTTGGGTGTGTAAATGTAAAAAAGTAAAGTTTAGGTGTTAGATATGTAAATGCATATGAATTGTGTGGTATGTATGTAAATGCCCCTATTTTAAAATGCTTAACAAGCATATAATGCTGAGACATAAGATGGAAAGAAGAAATAGAAACATGATATTGACTGTTCAAATACTGTAGATTACAAGGAACTTTAGTAGAAATGTACAATAATTGTGTGAAACAAAAATCCTGAAATAATTGAAGCAGTCTGACAAAAGAATTTAGATAAATTAGCACTTCAAAAAGATGACTTCAGAGTTGCTGAAGGATACATTCAACATTCCTTGGAATGTAATTATGAATCTCAGAATAGCATAACAAATTAGAGAAAGAATTACAAACATACTATTCAATAGATATATATTTACATATCTAGCATCTAAACTTCTATTTCTATATACATGCCACCTTACCTATGTATGAAAATGTGTACTTCATCTTTTAAAAGTTGTAATGGTTGCATTTTTGATGTGATATGAAATATTTGGTATAAATGTAAAATTAAGTTCCAGGAGTTATATATGTAAATACATAGGAAATGAGTGGTATGTATGTAAATGCCCCAAAAATTAATTGACCTTTTGAATATAAATTCTACCTGCAGACCAGGTCTCAGTTGGAAAATTAACCCCTGGAATCCCAACCATTGAAAACCAATCCAACGGCCACTCAAAAAATGCGTCATCGTGATTACCAAATAATGTTGCCCAAGGGATCCCTCTGTTTCTAGTTGGAGAAATGGCTTGCGCCCAATACAAACTTGCATTTGGAGTTGGGAGGTTATTTGCAGTAATGACATCCCCAAGGTAGATTACAAAGTCTACAATATAACATTTAAGATTTAATATAAGGTCAAGCATGCAAAACAAATATGACATGTTTTAGGTCACTAAAAGTACATGGCTGCAATAACGAAAAGAATAAAAAGGGAATAATAAACAACCCGTAAAACATAATTTCTATGACGAAAGAGTACATCCGAGTTATCATTTCAATCAACAATTATCAGCAGCTCAATAGTACTGGATAAGAGAGAAAAGAGATTTGAGAGAGAACACGAGGAGGGGGGAGAGAGAAAACAAATATCAATGTAATATTTTATTCAATACTCATTTAATGTTGCAAACTAGAGCTAGTTGTCACGGACAAATAGTCTCACATCGGCTAGGTGTAGGGCCGAAAAACAGTATTTAAGTCCT
>JXCR01120562.1:3166-14023 GCA_002079205.1 Phalaenopsis hybrid cultivar
GGAACGTGGGAGCTCCGAAGTGAAAGCCGATATCCTCCCAGCCTAGCCGCAGATTCAATAAACAAGCGTAGGATTAGTTAATGTTTTTTATGTCTGGATCAAATGGTAAAGAATAGTTATGCTCCTATTTGACACAATATAATTTGAACTGATTCACTTTATCCATTCACTATAATTTCTTAACAAGGAGAAAGAGCACAATATAATTTGAACTAATTCATTTTATCCATTCACTATAATTTGGTAAAGAATAGGTATGCTCCTATTTGACACAATCTAAATTGAACTAATTCACTTTATCCATGCAATATAATTTGAACTAATTCACTTTATCCATTCACTATAATTTCTTGACAAGGAGAAGGATTCTTTCTTATATATTGAATATCACAAATTAAACCCTACTTTCTATCTTTAGTTTTTTATTAGTTATATATATTGAATATCACATTAAAAACTTCATCAGTATATTTAGTTATGTAATAGCTATTAAAATTACATTTTTAGTTCATTTGTCTATTAGTAACAGATAAGCAAATTGAATTTCGTTGTTGTGATTAAAGTATTGCTTTTCTAAAATCTTAGTTTGTAATTCTAATATTACTCCCTGTGGGATCGATATCTAGGACTTCATTAGAGCCATATATTACTTGAGCGATACGTATACTTGCATTGATATGCATGACTTTACAATTATTGAATATTTATTACATCCATATTTATCGAATCTATAACTGTTATTAACGATACGTATACTTGCGTTGATAAGTGTGATTTTACAATTATTGAATATTTTATACATCCATCTTTATCGAATCTATAACTGTTATTAAGTTTGTTGATAAGTGTGACTTCACAATTATTGAATATTTTATACATACATCTTTATCGAATCTATAACTGTTATTAAGTTTTTGATATTAAATACTTGTATTTTTAAGCATATATAATTGCTGAGGAATTAAATATTTTAGCAACAATATTAAATACTTATATTTTTAAGCATATATAAAGTCGTGCTCAATGGTCACCCCTCAGGTATCTCACTAAAGCATCATCATAAGTAGCATCATACTCAAATTTATGGCAAATCAGATCATCAATGTGAGCATTTCTGACCTCTACATTCTACATCCTATGATCCATCCTCAAAATATCTCCCTTTTGTATCATCATCTGGTTCAAAGGTTCTCTGTTGCTGGGGTCACTAGAAGTAGGTCCATGAGAGGTAGAAGGAATATCCCTAGAAGTAGAAGGAATATCTTTAGCCTTACTACCAGATCTCCAATCAACGTGAGATTCATATGTCTTGATGTTAGCAAGCCCAATAAGTCTCTAAGGCTCAATCCTCTCCTCATCATGTCTAAAATCAAATCCTGCCTGCACACAAAGTGTGTAAATAAGAGCAGGGTGTGCCAATCCACCAGAAGTCTCTCCTAGAGTAATAGATCGAGTGTTCATATAAATAAAATAGCCCACATTTATGTCCATAACTTGCTGAATACAGTAGTTCAGGATGACTCTATCTTTGGTCACCTCATTATGATGGTTCGTCGGAATCATTCTTCCATAAATAAAATAATACTAGGCCTTAGATACTACATTTAAACTAGCAAGGGGAAATTTAACTTTAACTCCATTTTTTTTTCAAGCCCCTTTCTCATTAGTTAGAAAAGAAATAACTTCATCTAAAGCCTGATATGTAACAGAAAAATAATGATATTGACATCTATACACATCTTCTAGTGAATAAAACTCATTTATTTTCTTTGGAAAAAATTCTACCCTTTTTCCATGAACAAATACATAATCATCAGAAGCCTCAGGATGGTTGGCATAAAATTCTATTACAATCCCAACTATCGCATCGGCAGTAAAAATAGCAAAAGTTTTCCCATTGTCGAACAATAATCAAACTTTCAACTTCTCCTCTTGTATTTTTAAGACCTCAGTTCTAAATTACTTTCTTATTTTCACAAATGCTATGAAAGCGAGCACTGGCTCAAAAGCTAACAAATCACTGCTGGATATATTCTACTTTCCTTTTGCTTGATCTAGGTGTCATAAGAAATCTAAAAAATTTTGAAAAATCTGAATAAATTCTAAAAATCCAAAAATAAAAATGTAAAACATTTTAAACTTCAAATCACTATATAAGAGTTCATCACCAAAGGATTTTCTTAAAAATTTCTCAAAAATTTTTCATATTTTCGGATCCATGCAATGTGAGATAAATCCTTGGTGATAATAAAAAATTTTGGTTGAAAGTGTAGCTCTTACCTAGAGAAAATGAAATCCGAAGTCTTTTAGCCTCTAAATCGCCTCAAATCAGACCACAATCAAGGCCTAGCCACCCAAACCGAAGGTTGAAGATGACTTAAGCGTAAAAATTGTGGCCACAGTAAAAATTGTGAATTNGGTTTAAAGTGTAGCTCTTACCTAGAGAAAATGAAATCCGAAGACTTTTAGCCTCTAAATCACCTGAAATCAGACCACAATCAAGCCCTAGCCACCCAAACCAAAGGTTGAAGATGACTTAAGCGTAAAAATGGTGGCCACAGTAAAAATTGTGAATTTTTAAGGGTTAAAATCTGCTGTCGGGTCGAAGTCGCTGTGAACGCTGAAGGCCCAAAAATTTCATATTTTAATTTTTTTAAATTTTTCAATTTCCTATTGACTTACTCCAAAATTTTTAGTATTTTAAACACAAATTTTTATCTAACAATAATTTACAAAAAAAAAACATTTCACCAACACAAATTTTCACAAACAACAACAAACTAACTTTTATATATGAAGTACACTTTNGAATTTTTAAGGGTTAAAATCTGTTGTCGGGTCAAGGGCGATGTCAGCGCTGAAGGCCCAAAAATTTCATATTTTAATTTTTTTAAATTTTCAATTTCCTATTGACTTACTCCAAAATTTTTAGTATTTTAAACACAAATTTTTTATCTAACAATAATGTACAAAACAAAACATTTCACCAACACAAATTTTCACAAACAACAACAAACTAACTTTTATATATAAACTACACTTTTTACAAAAACAATTTTTTTAATTACACAGTCACACATATTAAACAAACTAATTATAAATCATCGNGTACACTTTTTACAAAAACAATTTTTTTAATTACACAGTCACACATATTAAACAAACTAATTATAAATCATCGTCGAAATCAAGCCACAACACTAAACACTATTACAAAACTATACACACAATCAAAGTTCAGAATTCTAAAGCAAAAAAAAAAAACAAACCAAACCAAATCAAATCCACAAAATTACACTAAATATATATAATGTTCTAAAATAGATATTGAATTTAAAGTCTTCAATTATTACGCCTCTTCTTTAGTGCTTTCTCCTCCTCTGATATCTCCCATAGATTGGNTATATTGAATTTAAAGACTTCAATTATTACGCCTCTTCTTTAGTGCTTTCTCCTCCTCTGATATCTCCCATAGATTGGTAATGAACATATAAGTTGTGGAAGGATCGATACGGGAATTAATCTGTCAAATTTTCTTTGATCCACCTTTTTTTTTAAACATCCGAACTAATCCTGCTTCAAAAGTTTCAGTGTGATCAAAATTTTATTTCATTCTCCAATCTAAGCGATCAAAAAGGTATTTAAGATCTCCTAATGCATTTATAATACACTGAAGTTATCTTTCAATTTTCTTCAATTTATTTTCCAAAGCAAGCAAACTTCCAACTATTGGTGGTATTAATGGAGTTGAAGCATGTGAAGATTGATCTATGATGGCTTCTAATACTTCATTCCCCATTTCCACAATTCTCATCTATATGATTCTTGGGCTCCCAAGGTAATAGAGTATTTTCCCAACTTTCATATGGAACTTGGGCTTGAATACAAATAAAAAAGATGGTAGATGGATGCCCAAGTCCATAAATTGGTCCATTATTAAGGATGTCCATAATATATTTAAATATAATAGACCCTATATAATTGGATTTTTCTATTTGAATGCAATAATTTAAAATACCACATTCTTTGGTAACTCTACTAATTTTCATAGTAGGGAGTAATTTTGAAGCAATAGAGAAATGCCCTTGCTTCGAAATTGGATTAAGTAATGAAGCGGAGAAACTAACATAACCTTCATCTCGTATCTCCCACATATCACTTTCATCCGTTAGAAGATTATACACATTTTGCATCAAATCTCGTGTAGGAATGAAATTTGTATAATGACAGATTTGAATGTTGTATATCATATACAAATCATTAATCCTTGTAGGAGTAAATGGTGTAGCCTTGCCTCGTACGAAGACAACACCTTGAGTAATTCCATGTAAGTTTGCATAAGACTCTTTCACCACAGGTACGACAACCGCAGACGTAGTGTAACACAGAACTTCCCAACTCCTTTACAAAATGATTTTATCAATCAGACCAATAGGATTGATCACTCCATGATTAACAAATCCTCTTTCCTTGATCAATCTCCTCTTCGTAATAACTTTATCGTATAATCGCTGCGCATCAAAACTAATAAACTTTCTTTTATTTAAAACTCCATAACTCAAACTATTTTTGGAATTGAAAGCCATGGAATCCGAAAATAAGAAGTTAATAGGGGTCCAAAGATGTTTCTAGGCCTTTTTAAAATCATCCCAGAGGTTATTATGAAGCAAAATTGCATCAAAACCTGCCAAAAATCGTCTAAAATTGTCCAACTGCACTCAGGGCCATCAGAGCTCCCGATTGGCATTGCCAGCGTGGATGATCGTTATCAAGGGCACTGTCGGCGCTCATTCTGGAGTCGTCGGCGCCATTGGCCAAAATTGTTATTTTCATTTTTTATTCAATTCAATTCTAAATTTTCCTCTAATACCAATATTTGACTTAATTTATAATAAATGCAATTGTTTAGGATTATTATCTACTAATATATAAGACACTTAACAAGCTAAATAGTAATACACAGTAATATATGTATGGGTTGCCTCCCACAAAGCGCTTGATTTAATGTCGTCAGCCCGACATACCATTTGTTTAGTTGAGTTGACTTAACATTAAAACTTCTTTAAATTGAGGTATGTACCCTTCATAATAATTTTTCACACGATGCCCATTAACTTTAAATATCTTTCCAGTATTAGAATCTTTAATAACAATAGTTCCATAACGATATACTTTAATCACTTTAAATTTTCCTAACCATCTGGATTTTAGTTTTTTTGGAAACAAACTAGTAGAACTTCTTGTCCAGGTTCAAATTTCTTCTTAACAATCTTCAGATCATGTCATATTTTCATTTTCTATTTATAGATTTTTGCATTATCATATGCTTCATTTCTAATCTCCTCAAGTTTATTGAGTTGCAAAAACCTTTTCTCACCAGCATCCTTTAAATTAAAATTAAATTCTTTAATAGCACAAAATGCTTTATGCTCCAATTCTACTAGTAAGTGACATGTTTTTCCAAAAATAAGTTTGTATCTTTATGTTCCAATTCTACTAGTAAATGATATGTTTTTCCAAACATCAATCTATATGGGGACATTCTTATAGGAGTTTTATAAGCAGTTTTGTATGCTCATAATGCAGTATCTAGTCTAACATGCCAATCCAACTTATAAGGATTTACATCTTTTTCTAAAATGTGTTTAATTTCATGATTCGATATTTCTGCTAGACTACTAGTTTGAGAATGATAAGAAGTAGAGAATCTATGCATTATATCATATTTATTGATTAATTTTTTTATTCTCTTATTCTTGAAATGAGATCATCCATCAGTAATGATTACTCTTGGGATTCCATATCTTGTAAAAATATTTTAAATTAAAAATTTAGAAACACTCTGAGTTTCACATCTAGGCACAGCAATAGCTTTCAATCCACTTAGACATATAATTAACATCAATTAATATATATATATAAATTTCCAAATGAAGGCATAAATGGTCCCATAAAGTCTAATTCCTACACATAAAAAATTTCAACTTCTAATGTGTAATTTAGAGGCATTTCGTCTCTTCTGGAAATATTTCCTACTCGTTGACATCTATCACATTTTTAATATATTCATTAACATCTCTAAAAATAGAAGGCCAATAAAATCCAGCTTGCAAAATTTTATATGCAGTTCTATTTATTCCAAAATGTCCTCCAAATTCAAAATCATGACATCTTTCAATTATATGTTGAGTTTCTTCATAAGGCACACATCTTTTAATAATTAAATCTTTACATTGTTTATATAAATATGGGTCATCCCAAAAATAGTCTTTCAAATCATAGATAACTTCTTCAATTGTGGATTCTTGATATCAGATGGTAGAATGTCACTTATAATATAGTTTACTATATCAGCAGACCACGGTACATCCATTTAATCAATACTATATAAATATTCATCAAGGAAATTTTATAAAATTTTATTTGCAAAATTAGTTAATATTTTTATTTCTATTTTAGACAAATGATCAGCTATTTGATTATCATTTTTCTTTTTATCTACCACGGTAAAATCAAACTCTTGCAATAGAAGTATCCATCTAATTAATCTTGCTTTCTATCTACCACAATAAAATCAAACTCTTACAATAGAAGTATCCATCTAATTAATCTTAGTTTAGCATCCTTCTTTTGCATCAAGTATTTAATAGCAGAATGATCTATATGCACTATACATTTAGTTTCAATTAAATAAGATCTAAATTTATCAAAGGCATAAACAATAGCTAATAACTCTCTTTCAGCAGTCGTATAATTAATTTGAGCATTATTTAGAGTTTTACTAGCATAATATATAACCTTAAAAACTTTGTCGTGCATTTATCCTAATACAACCCCAATAGCATAATCACTAGCATCACACATTATTTCAAATGGTTTCTCCCAATCAAGTGGTACTATTATAGGTGTAGTGATTAATTTTTTCTTTAATAATTCAAATGTTATTATGTATTCCTCATTAAAATCAAAATTCATATCTTTTTCTAAAAGTTGGCTTAGGGGTTTAGTTATTTTTGAAAAAATTTTTATGTAGCGCTTGTAAAAACCAGCATGTCCTAGAAAACTTCTCACCCATTTAACATTATTAGGAGGTAGTAATTTTTCCATAACTTGAATTTGTAGGATCTACTTCCATGCCTTTTTCAGAAATCTTATGCCCAAGAACAATACCTCCTGCAACCATAAATTGACATTTTTTTTCCAATTTAAGACTAGGTTGAATTTTTCACATAACTCAAGAACTTTTTATAAATTATTAAGACATAACTCAAAAAAGGTCCCAAATACAGAAAAATCATGCATAAACACTTCCATTCCCGCTCTATAAAATTGCTAAAAATTGACATCATGCATCTTTGAAATGTTGCAGGTGCATTGCATAGTCCAAAAGGCATTCTATGAAAAGCAAATGTTCTTATTGGGCTTGTAAACATTATTTTCTCTTTATCCTCCGGAGCAATTAGAATTTGGTGATATATGGTACATCCATCTAAAAAGCAATAGTATTTTTTCCCAGCCAAGCTATCAAACATTTTATCTCGAAAGGGCAATGGAAAGTAATCTTTTCTGGTGGCCATATTTAGTTTTCTATAGTCAATAAAAATTTTCCAACGAGTTACTTGTCTTATTGGTATTAATTTATTTTTCTCGTTTGCTTCAATAGTCACTCCTCCTTTCCTTAGAACACAGTGAATTGGGCTTACCCAAGCACTGTCTGAAATAGGATATATAATTTCAGCATCTAACCACTTTAAAATCTCTTTTTTAGCAACTTCTCATTATTGGGTTTAATCTTCTCTGAGGATCAACTTTAGGTTCATATTGTTCATCTAATAAAATTCGGTACATACAAATTGAAGGACTAATTCCTTTAATATCTTCTAAAGTTCATCCAAAAACCTTTTTATACTTTTTCATCATCTCTATCAACTTTTGTTCCTGGATTTCAGTTAACTCAAAAGATATAATAATAGGCAATGTAGATGACTCTACAAAAAATACATATTTTAAATGGGCAGGTAATATCTTCAATTCAAGTTTGGGTGGTTTAATACATAAAGGAATATGATTTTTAATATCATTTTCCAGCAAGTCTAATGCTTCAAATTTGCCCTGAATATAATCCAAATCTTCTTCTTTTACTTAATTTTCAGTATCAAAAATTTCTCTTTGCTTTAATTTATCTTCAAATTCATTCTTAAACTGCTCATTACTTAGATAATCAGCTACTTCCATCCTGAAACATTCATTATCTTTTTCTATTACAGGATATTTCATAACTTTTTGTTATATTAAATTTTTCTTCTTGATCATTAACTCTCATTATTAATTCTCCTTTTTGCACATCTACACTTCTTGATCATTAACTCTCATCATTAATTCTTCTTTTTGCACATCTATTACAGCTCTCCCTGTTCCGAGAAATGATCTCCCTAAAATAATGAGAATATCTTCATCTTCGTCCATATCCAATACTATAAAGTTTACAGAGAAAATAAATTTATCCACTTTTACTAGCACATCTTTTATAACTCATTTTGGATAAGTTATTGATCTATCAACTAACTGAAGAGTTATAGTAGTAGGGGAAATTTCTCCCAAATCTAAATGTTTAAAAATTGATAAAGCCATGAGATTGATACTCGTTTCTAAATCACATAAAGCTTTTCGTAAAACTTTTCTCCAATTGCACGAGGTATAGTAAAACTATCAGGATCTTTTAATTTTTTAGGAAGCTTTTACTGAATAACAGCCCTACACTCTTCACTAAGTGCAACGGTCTCATGATCTGTAAACTTTCTTTTCTTGTTTAATACATCCTTCATAAATTTAGCATAACTTGACATTTATTCCAATGCTTCAACAAAAGGAATGTTTATTGTTAACTTCTTAAGGATTTCCAAAAATTTTGTAAATTGTTTATCTTTATTCTTCAATTTTAGTCTTTGAGGAAACAGAGGTAATGGTTTTTTCTACATGGCTCTGTGTTTTTTCATTTTTCTATTGTTTTTTTTCCATTTCTTCCTTTTCTTCATCAACTTCAGTTTCTCTTTGGATCCTTGCTTCAACTTATTTTCCACTTTGTAATTGAATAGTTTTAATTTGCTCTTTATTTTAATCTTTTGGATTAACTTCCACAGTACTTGGAAGAATTCCAGAAGGTCTATTACTAAGTGCAATAGCAATATGTCCTAATTGATTTTCAATATTTCTAATAGCAGCCCCTTGATTATGTATTCGATTTCTTATAGTCAACATTACTTCTTCCATCATCCACTTATTTTCCTTAACTTGTGGGTTACGGTTGGAGTTAAATCCCTGAGGGAAATAAGGTAAAAAATTAGGATTTCCTTGATTGTTCATATTTTCAGATGAATTCAATGAATTATTATAATTATTTTAACTAAAATTAGGGTTATTTTTCCAACCAGGGTTAAAATAGTTAGAATAAGAATTTTTATTTTGATTATTTTTAGCGTTTAAAGTTTCATAAGATGATTGAGTATCAGTAATCTGTCTTAGTGAATTCTCCTCTAATACTGGGGGTACTTGAGAATAATTCAGTCCCATTTGATCAATCTTTTTAGAAATATCAGCAATTTGAGATGTCAAAATAGACATTACATCATAATCATAAATAATAACTACTCTCTTAGGATTTACCCTTTCAGAGGGCCATTGAAAATTATTAGTAGTCATTTCTTCAATTCAAAGAATATCTTCATTAAAAGGTTTTGAAATTAATGATCCACCCGCAACAGCATCAATAATAGATCTTAGTGATCCTACTAATCCATTGTAAAAGGTTTGAATTATTAACCATTAGTGATCCGCTCGTAGTAGCATCTATAATATGTCTCATTGATTCTACTAATCCATTGTAAAATGTTTGAATTATTAACCAATCTAGTAAAGCATGATGTGAAAAATTTCTTAAGAAGATCTTTAAATCTTTCTCAGGCTTCATATATTGATTCCCCTTCAAACCGACAAAACAATGTAATATCATTTCTAAGCTTAGCGGTTTTCGAGGGTGGAAAATATTTAGCCAAGAATTTTGATAGTTCTCCCCAAGTTCTAACAGATCGAGGTGCTAACAAATTTAACCAAGCCTTGGCTTTATCCCTTAATGAAAAAGGAAAAATTCTAAGCCTAAAAACATCATTAGACATTCCATCATATTTAAATGTAGCATAAATTTCAAGAAAACTAGCAAGATGTAAGTTAGGATATTCAATAGTTGATCCTCCAAACTGATTATTTTATACCATTTGGATAATAGCATGTTTAAGCTCAAATGAATTAGCAGCAACATCAGGATTTTGAATAATCAAGTGAAGTTCATCTGCTGTCGGATTCGCATAATCTTTTAAAGGTTTTTATCGTTTTTCATTTATTGGATTATCTAAGTTATTCGCCATTTCTTGTAAGCTTTTAATTTCTCTTTATTGTTTTTGAATTTTTCTAATAGTACCTTCTAATTCTGAATCGTAAGGTATTAAACCTTCAGATCCAATATTTTGCATAAAGAAATAAAGCAAACAAAGTAAAATACTCTCTCTTAAAAATATTTCTTTTTGAATTTTTGATTTTTTTAAATTTTTATTATTATTATTTTTTTTATTAATAATAATTTTTTTATGGTATATATATTATCGCTAAATTTTCTAATTTATCAAAACTATTTAATTCAACTATTACCTTCCCCACGCAACGACGCCAAAAACTTGATCCAGAGTTTTTTGTTGCGATAGATTGTGTAATCTTTAATTAAATATAATCAATTAGCATTCAGATTCTACGCAAGTATACGTATCTTTATCAAGTGATAATGGACTTTCTATTTAAGCCCCAAAT
>JXCR01120569.1:0-26524 GCA_002079205.1 Phalaenopsis hybrid cultivar
TATGATGCTAAAACACCGAAAATATTTAAGTACTCAAGAAATAATATATCATATGTTTTTTTTTTAGTAGTTGATAATCTGGTTGCATTTGCTACTTGAATGGATTGAAACCATCAACAATCAAACANAAAAAGAGGAAAAAAGCTAAAGGGTCTAACTTAGTTGCAATAATCCACTATATAAGTATAACGAAGTTTGTTTTTTTTTTCCTCGTTGGAAGAACATATAATTATAACATTTAGAATATTAACTTAATTTTTTTGCATCAGTAGCAGGGAATGTAGATAAAAACTACTGGAGAGTGAAGACGTTGATCTGGAGATGGTGATCAGATAAATAAATACTAGATGATGGTGCAAATGATATTGATTAATGATAATAATCGAGCCGTATATTTGAGAAATGACTATCAAGTGATGATGGTCAGTCAACAGTGGTTGAATGATAATACTTTTAGTGAAGATGATTAAANGAATTGCATGGTGTGCACGTAAATGTCCTTACTAATAATAATAATAATAATAATAGAGATCATGGCCCTCTAACCAAATATATATATATATATACCACACGTACAATTCTTAAGCATTTTATATATCTAATGTTTAAAATTTCATAAATATATTTATAATACTTTGTCGACATAAATATTTGCATGAGAAGATGTATTTCACTTGTAAAAAAGTAAGCAATAGTGATATTTTTGAAGTGATGCTAAGGATTTGGATGCTATATATGTAAAAATAAAAGTTTTGGTGTTAGATATATGTAAATACATAATAATTGTGTGGTATGAATGTAATTAGTTGTGAAATCGCGAAAATTGATGCAAGTTTACTAAATAGTCTCATATGCAGAATATGTAAATTTGCTTTTAAATTCTGATACAGATAAGCAAATCATAGAAGATTTAAGAGTTCAAAAAAGATGACCCCCATGACTCCTGCCATATAACACTTTGTACGATTTAGAGTTAAAAAAAAATGACCCCAATGACGTAACTTTGTACTGTATGACACTTAGTTCTCATCTTCAGACTGATGTAATGCTTTGATATCAATTGTAACAACTCGAACTCTCACCAATCAAGATATCGTTCGCTTTGACCTAAAGACCTCTCGCTCCAAGAGTGCTCCCATAAGAGCTCCCATAACTTTGGAGTTTATGATGAGATTCCAACCATGACACTAAAAGACAACTCGATATTTAAGGGTTTCACATTTTTATTTTCCGATTGAATTTTATCTTCATTAAAGAAAACAAAAAAATGGGATAGCATTAGGATCTAGAATTTAAATTCATTTGGTAAAATTAAATTGAGCACAAGAAATATTTATTTTAGAATAAATTGAAATGTTTAACTTTCGAGGGATGGTGATAAGATAAGAAAGAGATATAAAAGTTCTAATTTAGGATTACAATCTTGATTTCTAAAAATTTTAGAATTCATATTAAATTTTGATTTGTTCTAAATCAATCTAATTAAACTAAATTATATTTTTTGTTTGGTTTGGATTGATTTTAGTGAGAAATTGGTTGGTTTATTTTTCTAGATTTTGGATTTTGATTTCGCTTGATCTGAATAATTTAAGGACCGATTCATCTAAATTTAACAATTGCACACCCCTTACAATGGAGAAATTTTAGGTACATAGATTTAGTCATGAATTATATATATTGTTTTCATTATAAAGAGGGATGTATTCATTAGGTGATATATCTTACTAATTATTATAATATTTGCATTAGTAAAGTGAGAGATTAACATTTTAATATTACACAAAAAGTTCACACACCTTCAAATAAAATAAAAACTTACATGAGATTCCTTAATTTTTATATTAAAAATTCAAAAAAGGAGGGAAAAAAAAGGGTCTAATCTAGTTGCAATAATCCACTATATAAGTATAATGATGTTTGCCTTTTTTCTCATTGGGAGAAGATATAATTATAACATTGAGAATATTAACTTGATTTTTTGTGTCAGTAGTAGGAACTGCAGAAAAAAACTAGTGTTGAGTGAAGACGTTGATCAGGAGTT
Source organism: Phalaenopsis hybrid cultivar (assembly GCA_002079205.1). Taxonomy (NCBI): domain Eukaryota; kingdom Viridiplantae; phylum Streptophyta; class Magnoliopsida; order Asparagales; family Orchidaceae; genus Phalaenopsis; species Phalaenopsis hybrid cultivar. Next base: position 2,042 of record JXCR01120569.1, read on the forward strand.
GGCGATAAGATAATACATGTTAGACGATGGTGATCAAATGATGATGATCAATGATAGTAATCAATGATAATAATTCAACTACATATTTGAGAAATGAATATAAAGAGATGATGGACAGTCAACAGTGGTTGAATGATGGTACTTTTAGTGAAGATCATTGAATAATGTTAGTCGGTAAATATAGTTAGACAATGATGAGCACATTAAAGTGATTCATCAACAAAAATTGGGCTATGATGGCTAAACTATTCTAGTTGTAGGCGGCCATTCGATTTGGCTTTGAAGTTCTTCAAATATCTAAGTACTCTCCCAATTTAGAACCATTACATATGGAGAAAGGAAATTTAAATATAATTTCTTAAAGCAATATTTTGATAAATCTAAGTCAAAATCATAAAATATCAATGAATAGCTCATGTTAATTTATTTGTTCATTGATTTTTTTAGAGTTTATCTTAAAATGAAGTGATTTTGCACTCTTGAATTACACTCATTGAAACACTATAAAAACATAAAAAAAAAAGAATAAAGATCATTTGATCTTCAATTAATATGACAAAATTTTGATTCTTTATTTAAATTCTTGATTTGGGCTCAATTAAGTCGAACTGTATCACATTCAGCGTTGTTAGGTTTGCCTCATCGAGATTTTTAGTTTAGCCATAAATTTCTTGAAATTAAAATTTGCATGACTGAAATTAAACAATAATTTTTTTAGCATCATGATTCGTGCATGATTAATTAAAAAAGGTTTTGGTGACATAGCAAAAATCATAACTACAAAATAAATATCATTATGAAACATATATTTATAGTGTTATGACATACTCATCAATTACATATAATAATATAAATAAAGGCATTCACTACCATAATCATCACAGAAAAATAATCAGAATGTCTAAAAATTTAATTGTATTTGTAATAAATTGATAGCATAAAAATAATCCCATCATAATATAAAGCAAATTTAAAACGGTCAGAAATAAATTTTTATATAAATTCTTAAAAATATTTATGTATTTATATATCAAATTCCTACATTTTTATATTTATATTTACAAAACTTAAGTGTGATAAACTTATACATGAAAAGTTGTATTCAACCATTAAAAAGAAAATAATAATGAGTATTATGTAAATGTACATGAAACTTTAGGTTTTAGAAATATAAATACATAAAAACTTGTGTGGTGTGCATGTAAATGCATGTGCATGCTCCTATTATCAACAGAATTATTAAATAAATATATTTAAATTATTGAATAATTTAGCTAAACTATCAGATATTTTGAATGTTTAACAATTGAGTTACATTATCTTATAATTTCGTTTTATTTGTATAATAATTAAAATATATTGATAAATAATTTAATTATATTTAAAAAATAATACGCACAAAAATGGCCCCATTCTGATGAATTTGTTTTTAAAAAATACTCCTAAAATTGAATATATATATATATATATATATATATATATATATATATATATATATANAAATAAAAATAAAAATTATTAAAAGTAAATTTAAAAACGTAAGAAAATTCTATGCAACAAAATTACCAAAAAACCTCCCACATTGAAAGTTAAAGAGAAGGGAGACAAACCTCCTGAGCCTCCTATATTCCTTTTCCGCCGGAGTTCGTCCCTTCCTAGTCCTCGACGACCCTTCGTCGGAATCCTTTCTTTCCTCGACGGACGCCGCCGGAGATCCATTACCGTCGGACGACTCCAGGTCGGGAACGGTGAACAGATCCTCTTCGCTTTCCTCTGCGAAACGAAAAATTACCAATCGGTAAGCGACAGTTTATTTGGTAAATTGTCGTTTTGCTACGACCTATAGACAATCACTAATCATTCTGAAAAGTAATAATCAATGTGAGAGAAAGAAAGAGAGAATAGGTGGAGAAGCATGCCTGGTTTTGGCTCCGGCGGTGGCGGAGGGAGGAGGTCGGCCGGAAGTGCAGACATGGTTGTTGCTATGGGTGATAGGAAGAGTACTGAAAGAGATATGGTGGTAGTGGAATGGAGGAGAGGAAGGAAACGTGGCTAGTTTATGATTTTGTGGCTTTGCTCTGCTATCTCTGTAAGAAAAACACAGAGAGAGAGAGAGAGAGAGAGAGAGAGAGAGGAAGAGGAGGGAAGTAATGGTGGGATAGAGAGAGAGAGAGAGTGAGGGAGGAACACTTGGCGCGAGTTGGGACAGCGTTACAGACTGCTGTCGCCGTTTCAATTTGTGGTTAACGGCTACTAAATGAGGGGCTTTGTAATGCTAGCTGGTACGAGAGATTCTACGTTTTCATGAAAGAAGACAGTAGGCCCACCTTTACTATACATCACTGTCTCATATATATATATAAACTTAAATATAATATTTTTATTTTCACGAGCCTTATCCATATTTTGGCTTTGAAAGATTTGAGAAAGTTATCGGAAGATGGTTCGGATGGGTCACTGTGCGATTCATGACGGCGCGATTATATTCAGACTATCGTTTGGACTTGTGGCCAATTGTACATAATAATTTTCTCTTGAAAAGATATCAAATTCTAGCTTTTAAGAGTACTATGTATAGAAATTCTCTATGAGGAGTTTCTCTTCCATAATATTTTACATTTTTAGTTTTTATTAACTTGTAAAGACATTTTATCCCTGTTAGCGCTGGAACTAGATAATGTCCGGCTCCCGCTCTGATTTCTCCCGCTCCTGCAATAGAATCCTGCTTCCGATCACGAAACCCGCTCCCGCTCCTGCTCCCGTCTCCCTCTCGGTCGCTGACTGTTCCCGCGAACAGTTCGTTGTTTCGCAAAGAGTCGCATCTGTCTTGACAGTTTCTTTCCTGTTCGTGATAAAGGTTTCGGAGGGCTCTCCTCGAGTTTCAAAGTCACGTTTTTGGTGTTCTTCTTCGGGCATTCTCGAGATAGAGGAAGAAAAGTGAAAGCAGTAGTTCCTTGCGGTAGAAGGAAGAAAAAAAAAGAAGAAGAAAATTGTTCTCTCTTGGCTTCTTTTTGGTGGCTTGTGGCAGAAGAGAAAATATGTTTATTTCTCTTGTAAGTTTATCTTCTTCAGTGTATCTCAGTATAGAGTTTCTTCGGTGTATCTCAGTGTAAAGAGAGAGGAACAGAGCGAGAAGAAGAGAGAGCAACGAAGTGAGAGATTCCTCTTGTACGTCGAACGATCGACTGGTGTAAATTCCTCAAGTAGTAAAATCCTCTGCAACTCTGTGGACGTAGACAATTTGCCGAACCACATAAATCTATGTATTCCGCTGTTGTTTTTTTTCTGGAGTAAATTTCCTCGTTCAACTTTTTTCTTCTCCGTCGATCGTTCTCCGGTTTGATTTGTATCATATCTCAGCAACAACTGATATATGATCACAACAACTTGTATCAGAGCTTTGTACGGATCTGAAGAAGAATGATGGGTGCAGATGAAGTGAAGGTTTCAGAGATCGAGAAATTTGATGGCACAGATTTTAGTTATTGGAGGATGCAAATAGAGGACTACCTCTATGGAATAAACTTCATCTTCCCTTATTGGGGAAAAGACCTGAAAGGATGGATGAAGCTGAATGGAATTTGTTGGATCGACAAGTTCTGGGAGGTTATTTGATTGACCCTATCGATGTCCGTTGCACACAATGTCGTCAAGGAGAGGACAACTGCAGATCTCATGACAGCCTTATCAGGTATGTATGAAAAGCCATCGACGAATAATAAGTTGTACTTGATGAAGAAATTATTCAACTTGAAGATGGTGGAATGTGTTTTTATTGCTCAACACCTGAATGATTTCAATACTATCACAAATCAATTGTCGTATGTTGAAATTTATTTTGATGATGAGAAACGTGCGCTGATATTGCTGACATCATTGTCAAATAGTTGGGAAACCATGAGGATGGCAGTTCGTATTTCTACAGGTAAATCTAAACTGAAATGTGATGATATTCGTGATTTAATTTTGGCCGAGGAGGTGCGCATGAAATATTCTGACAAGATTTTAGGTTTAAGTTCGACACTGAATGTTGATTTCAGAGGAAGATGACAGGACATGAACTCAAATATAGGAAGATCAAAATCAAAGTATGGTCAACAGAAAATCTACTGGAATTGTGGCAAGGCTGACCACATAAAGAGGAACTGCAGGAATTTAAATAAAGAATCTAAACTGTAGGAATTTATTTGTTCATTGATTTTTTTAGAGTTTATCTTAAAATGAAGTGATTTTGCACTCTTGAATTACACACATTGAAACACTATAAAAACATTAAAAGAAAGAATAAAGATCATTTGATCTTCAATATTACAAAATTTTGATTCTTTATTTAAATTCTTGATTTGGGCTCAATTAAGTCGAACTGTATCACATTCAGCGTTGTTAGGTTTGCCTCATCGAGATTTTTAGTTTAGCCATAAATTTCTTGAAATTAAACAATAATTTTTTTTGCATCATGATTCGTGCATGATTAATTAAAAAGGTTTTGGTTAATCTATACAATTAAGTCAAACTGTATCACATTCAGCGTTGTAAGTTTATCTTCTTCAGTGTATCTCAGTATAGAGTTTCTTCGGTGTATCTCAGTGTAGAGAGAGAGGAACAGAGCGAGAAGAAGAGAGAGCAACGAAGTGAGAGATTCCTCTTGTACGTCGAGACGATCGACTGGTGTAAATTCCTCAAGTAGTAAAATACCTGCAACTCTGTGGACGTAGACAATTTGCCGAACCACATAAATTTATGTATTCCGCTGTTGTTTTTTTTCTGGTGTAAATTTCTTCGTTCAACTTTTTTCTTCTCCGTCGATCGTTCTCCGATTTGATTTGTATCATATCTCAGCAACAACTGATATATGATCACAACAACTTGTATCAGAGCTTTGTACGGATCTGAAGAAGAATGATGGGTGCAGATGAAGTGAAGGTTTCAGAGATCGAGAAATTTGATGGCACATATTTTAGTTATTGGAGGATGCAAATAGAGGACTACCTCTATGAGAATAAACTTCATCTTCCCTTATTGGGGAAAAGACCTAAAAGGATGGATGAAACTGAATGGAATTTGTTGGATCGACAAGTTCTGGGGGGTTATTCGATTGACCCTATCGATGTCCGTTGCACACAATGTCGTCAAGGAGAGGACAACTGCAGATCTCATGACAGCCTTATCAGGTATGTATGAAAAGCCATCGACGAATAATAAGTTGTACTTGATGAAGAAATTATTCAACTTGAAGATGGTGGAATGTGTTTTTATTGCTCAACACCTGAATGATTTCAATACTATCACAAATCAATTGTCGTATGTTGAAATTTATTTTGATGATGAGAAATGTGCGCTGATATTGCTGACATCATTGTCAAATAGTTAGGAAACCATGAGGATGGCAATTCGCATTTCTACAGGTAAATCTAAACTGAAATGTGATGATATTCGTGATTTAATTTTGGCCGAGGAGGTGCGCATGAAATATTCTGACAAGATTTTAGGTTTAAGTTCGACACTGAATGTTGATTTCAGAGGAAGATGACAGGACATGAACTCAAATATAGGAAGATCAAAATCAAAGTATGGTCAACAGAAAATCTACTGGAATTGTGGCAAGGCTGACCACATAAAGAGGAACTGCAGGAATCCCAAAAATATGGAGAATGATAACACAAATGTGATATCTGAAGAAGTACAGAATGCACTATTGCTGACATTTCATAATTTTGCTGATGATGAAAGTGAATATGAGAGTGGATCCAGGGCACCCATTCCTATTGTTCCACAAACAAATGGTGTAGAACCACAGAGCTATGAAGAAATCTTGCAAGATGAAAGTTCAATCAAGTGGAAGCTGACAAAACTTCAACCAGGGAAGAAGACATTACACAACAAGTGGGTGTACCAGGTGAATACTGAGCTTGATGGAAATAAGAGGTACAAGGCTAGACTTGTCAAAAAAGGCTTTCAACAGAGGCAGGATACTGCCCATGCAGTGGGAGTTGTAAGCAAAGACAAGAGTAATTCAAAAAATAGCTTGGAGGTGCAAGGCTATGTAGACCCTATTGATATGTTGACTGGGGGTGTTACTCTTGAGAAATTGAAGTTGTGCACAGCTTCAATTGGTCTTTTGGAGTGAAAACAGGTTTTGAGTTGCAGATGTGGAGGATTTATGTTTGAAGAAAAAAATCAACGCCGCCAGTAGAGGATATCAGTTTTGTAGCTTGTGTATCGGTCTCCAAGTGGGAGATTGTTAGCGTAGAGTTGGATAATTTCCTGCTCCCGCTCTGATTTCTCCCGCTCCCGCTACAAGATCCCGCTCCAGATCGCCAAACTCGCGAACCGCTCCCGCTCCCGTCTCCCATCTCTTGCTCGACCACGAACTGTTCCCTCAAACAATTCATTATTTCGCGAAGAGTCGCATCTGTCGCGACAGTTCCCTTCCTGTTCGTGATAAAGGCTTCAGATGGCTCTCCTTGAGTTTCAAAGTCATGTTTTTGGTGTTCTTCTTCGGGCTTCCTCGAGATAGAGGAAGGAAAGTGAAAGCAGTAGCTCCTTGTGGTAGAAGGAAGAAGAAAGAAGAAAAGGAAGATTGTTCTCCCTTGGCTTCTTCTTGGTGGCTTGGGGTAGAAGAGAAATTGGGTTATTTCTTTTGTAAGTTTATCTTCTTTAGTGTATTTCGATGTAGAATTTCTTTGGTGTATCTCGGTGTAGAGCAACGAAGTGAGAGATTCCTCTTGTAAGTCGAAACGATCAACTGGTGTAAATTCTTCAAGTAGTAAAATCCTCTGCAACTCCGTGGACGTAGGCAATTTGTCGAACCACGTAAATCTGTGTATTCCGCTGTTGTTCTTTTTTGGTGTGACTTTTCTCATTCAATTTTTTGCTTCGTCGTCGATCGTTCTCCTGTTTGATTTGTATCATATCTCAACAACAACTGGTATCTTATCACAACAATCCCCATCATTTTTAATGCTTGGAAGAGGACTCCACAACTAGGAGCTTTATGCATCACATATGTTTGTTTTTTTTTATGGTATATAATATAGATGATGGTTAATGTTATTGTTTTAGAATGGTGAATGATAAAGTATGTAGTTCAAATGGGGGGTCGTAGAGAAATAATTTTCTTTAACCTTCAACTATTGGGTTAAAGAATTTTTAAGAGACTTTAATGACATGAATTTGAGATCTTAAAATAAAAATTCAAACTAAAAATTATATACATGGATTTGACAAACTCCATGTTGTTCATGAAATGGCACAAAGCTTGAACTTTTATTTCTTGAGTTAATAAGAAATCAAAGTAGAACTCTGCCTAGTTGCTTCTAGTCATAAATATAACAAAAATGTAACAACAATATTATGATAAAGTATAAAATAAAATGTGACACTGGAATCTATTCACAGCTTAGTATGCTGTTACATATAGCTATATAAGCATGTTTTGATAAAATAAAAAGACAATTATTACTTATTTATCTAATTAATAAAATTATAAGGATTGACATCGATGAATTACTAAGTAATTTGATTTGAAGTTGCAAATCCATTAAGACATTCATGAGCCAAATTATCAAAATAGGCCTATGTAAATAAACAACCAATTAAAAATTTTTGTAAGCGTATGATAATTCACTTTTATAGATTACTGAAAATTNTTATTATGATAAAGTATAAAGTAAAATGTGACACTGAAATCTATTCACAGCTTAGTGTGCTGTTACATATAGCTATATAAGCATGTTTTGATAAAATAAAAAGACAATTATTAGTTATTTATCTAATTAATAAATTTATAAGGATTGACATTGATGAATTACTCAAGTAATTTGATTTGAAGTTGCAAATCCATTAAGACATTCATGAGCCAAATTATCGAAGTAGGCCTATGCAAATAAACAAGCAATTAAAAAGTTTTGTAAGCGTATGATAATTCACTTTTATAGATTACTGAAAAATTTCACTTTATTATAATTAAGCATATATTCAATTATTTGATCGACATTACAAGATCAAATTGTCATATTTCATGCCAATAACTTATGTTCATGTGACTTGGTTGATTATCCTAATGTGAATTATGTTGGGTGCAAAATTAAACAGAAATATTTGCGTACGTAAGACGTACGCAGAGTTGCGTACATATTAGGTTATTAGGAGGGTACAAGTATGTTACACTTATGTTATAACCCTTGTAATTATTTCTGTAACATATGTGTAACCCACATGTACCATCCGAATCACCTAATATGTACACAACTCTGCGTACATCTTATGTACGCAGATATTTCTCCACAAATAGATGTTAATTTTTTGAATCATCACGTGTTGGTCCAACAAAAGAGAGAATGTTATGACTTTATCCTCTTCAAATGTGAAATATAACATAGGAGACAATTATAAAACATAAGTATTCTCATTTAATGCAAAAATTNTCTCAAATAGGATAAATATTTGCGTACGTAAGAGGTACGCAGAGTTGCGTACATATTAGGTTATTCGGAGGGTACAGATAGGTTACACTTAGGTTATACCCATTGTATTTCTTCCTGTAACCTAAGTGTAACCTACCTGTACCCTCCGAATAACCTAATATGTACACAACTCTGCGTACATCTTACGTACACATATTTCTCCTCAAATAGAAGTTAATTTTTTGAATCATCACGTGCTGGTCCAACAAAAGAGAGAATTTTATGACTTTTTCCTCTTCAAATGTGAAATATAACATAGGAGACAATTATAAAACAAAAGTATTCTCATTTAATGCAAAAATTAAATGATTATCAGTTTAGGTTAGAGCATATTCTAGTTAAATGAGATAATATTAGTGTTATCAATTTAATTAATAGTTTAATTCAATACAAATAGACCAAACATATTGAGATTATGTATCATGTATTTAGCAATCATGTTTCTTGTGAAAACGATGTCATTAATATTATATGAGCTAAAGATCAAATTGTAGCTATATTTATAAAATATTTAACAAAATACACTAATTGAATAATATTTTAATATACCAATTCACTTCATTGATTTTTCATAACCCTTCATATACATATTCTTCATTCCGACATCCATCATGCTCATGATGCCATTATCCAAAGGCATATTATCTATGATGATAAGATTTTTTTGCCAATTTCTGAATATATTTTTTTAATAAATGATTATGCTTGCCCAATTCCGGAATAGATTTCCTAATAAATGACTTCCTCCATTCTTGCTGTCGAAAATTGAAAACATGAAGGCACTTGACATTTTTAATCGAAAGTACTTGCTTACAATAGTTGTTTGAAAGGGCATTCCATGTTAATTTGTTAAATGGGTTAAAGGTTGCATCTTAGATTTGTACTTCTCAAGCATCACTAATGACACTCTTTTGTAAATTCTTCAATTATTCTAATGGAATAATACAAGGTCATCTCTCCTTTCCCCTACTAAAACTAAAAAACGCCTCCTCCTGCCTTATAGATTACCTTTGTGAAAACAATTTCTTTAACTATGTCTCAACTAATCAGAATTCTATTACTTGTCTTATATATGCAAACATCCTCCTCATTTTTAAAAAAGCTTATTAAAATATACTTGTTAATGGGTCATTAATCTTAACAATTGCATCCTTATTAATAATAATAATCACACAATCACCTAATAATATTATGATGATTAAAAACACCAAAAAGTATTTAAGTACTTAAGAAATAATATATCATATGTGATCCTCTTAGTAGTTGATAATCTGGTTACATTTGCTACTTGAATGGATTGAAACCATCAACAATCAAACAACGACGAAAATTAGGTGGATCTGAAACAAATTCAGAAAACTTTTATTCAAACAATTTTTCAGGCTTCTCCATCAGTTGAATATCATAACTTATCATCTTTATTTTTGTATTTAACATGCCAATCATCTCCAATATAAATTCATTTGTTTCGAATAACCTCAGTAGTCAACGAAAAATATTGGACAAATTTTGTTGCTTTCATGTGAATTTTCTTTCCTCCACTACTATTTTTTTCTATTTTAAGTTTTGTCCCATCTTGATGCGCCTCAAACATCATATATATCATGATAAGGCATCTCTTTCTAAAATAGTATTTAGTCATTAGGACATGAATCTCTCTTGTATAGCCAACATTGAATGCTCTCACCCTCATTTCCACCTCATATGTGCTCTCAGACAATGAAATATTACTGGGAAGGCTTCGACCAATAACTCCAATAGCATATCACAAAATCTTGCTGTTCATGAATGTAAATACTTTCAAACAATCAATGTATCATAAATAATAATTTTATGAAAGACTTACACCTATGATATAATTCTGCATGCTCCCGCATATTCTAAAAACTTCCTAAAACGTTGATCATCACTTGATGGAAGTAGATGAGATTTTTCATAATCAAAACATGAATTTTTTGCAATATTTGTTGAGGTCCCTGAAACTCCAATGTATATAATGCTATGAATTGTGTTCTTTGCTAACTCATATGCATCTTGCATAATTATAGCATTATAACAGTGCAAGACAAAATGTACCCTTACATGCATACATTACCAATTAATAGAAATTTATTAATAGATATTTGCTTGGAATATAGAATAACTTTCAAATGAGAGAACATCATGAGAAATCATGCAAGATATCTTAATTATTAAAATTTACCCTTGTCGTATATAACCTTTGGCAGCAATTTTTAATAATGTTGTTAAGTAACCGTTGTAAAAAACTAATTTTTATTAGTAGTGATTTAATGAATATCATGTCTAGCACCTACATGAGACCTCTATCACATAAGTGCGCATCATATGATAATGAATATATATTTAGAAATATATTTATATAGATTTCCATTCAAGGGAACATGTGGGCTTCTTTAGTAATAAAGAGAAGATCAAAATAATAACAAGACAAAAGGTTGGTTGTCACACTTGCAAAAGTTGTTCTTGTCTCTCTCTCTCTCTTCTCTCCCTCTCCCTCTCTCCCTTTATTCCCCAAGTCCATAATACAAAATTCTTTGTGTATAGCACAAGCATGTATTTATACCTTCTTGTCACCTCCCAAAATAGCTCTTAAGAGAGGTGAGTAGCCCAGGACCTAAATACTGCTTTCCGACCCTACACCTAGCCGATGTGGGACTATTTGTCCGTGACATTCTACCAATTTCTTCAAATTTTAATAATCATAGAGCCCTTTGTGTGTGTGTATACTAAAATAAAGTAAAATAAAAATTAATTGTTTAGGCATGCATTTATAAGAAAATACTCAATTGAATTAAAATAATATTAAGGGTGTTTTGTGTAAATAAGCCTTGGAGGAATAGAGTTCATTTCATGCTGACCTTTCTTGTGAAGAAATCTTGTCTCAAGTACTTTGAGAACGTTAGGCTTGTAAGCAAAGAAATCCTATTTTTAATAATTATAATACCAATAATAATAAGTGTAGATGGAGTAGATCGCTTGCCTCCTTGAAAATTTTCATTTCTTCAATTTTGTGGGGTCTTTATGTAAATTTTTTTCTTAGAGTTGTTCATTTCTTCTTTAATTTTACTCATTGGTCAAGCTTTAGTTGATAAAGATAACACCTTATATTTGATCAAATTAATTATGGGATTTTATTTTCTCATCTCTTATATAATTATTTATCATAAAAATAATACATTTATATCATATGATTATTATAAAGTAAATATATAACATAATATATAATTATAAATTTATCTAAATGAGCTGTGAAATGAAGAGACAGAATAAGGCAAGTTAGTTTTATGTCCGGCCACAAGTAGGAAAACATTTGAAATTTATTGGCAATTCCATTAATGTGTGTTTGGCCTTTCTGAGGGAACATACCATTTGGCAAACCACAACTTGCTGCCTTACTGATTATCATCAACCAAAAATATACTAAACATTATTAGTATTGAAAAAGATGATATTATAGTTCAAGTTTTGACTTAATTAATCACTTTGGCGGCCACCAAGTTTTAATGAACACACACACACACACACACACACACACACACACACNTTTATTATAATTAAGCATATATTCAGTTATTTGATCGATATTACAAGATCAAATTGTCATATTTCATGCCAATAACTTATGTTCGTGTGACTTGGTTGGTTATCCTAATGTGAATTATGTTGGGTGCAAAATTAAACAGAAAATGAAATATTTGCGTACGTAAGACGTACGCAGAGTTGTGTACATATTAGGTTATTAGGAGGGTACATGTCTGTTACACTTAGGTTATACCCCTTGTAATTCTTCCTGTAACCTATGTGTAACCTACATGAACCCTCCGAATAACCTAATATGTACACAAGGCTGCGTACATCTTACGTACGCAAATATTTCTCCTCAAATAGATGTTAATTTTTTGAATCATCACATGTTGGTCCAACAAAAGAGAGAATTTTATGACTGTCCTCTTCAAATGTGAAGTATAACATAGGAGACAATTATAAAACATAAGTATTCTCATTTAATGCAAAAATTAAATGATTATCGGTTTAGGTTAGAGCATATTCTAGTTAAATGAGATAATATTAGTGTTAGCAATTTAATTAACAGTTTAATTCAACACAAATAGACCAAACATATTGAGATTATGTATCATGTATTTAGCAGTCATGTTTCTTGCAAAGACGATGTCATTAATATTATGTGAGCTAAAGATCAAATTGTAGCTATATTTATAAAATATTTAACAAAATGCACTAATTGAATAATATTTTAATACACCAATTCACTTCACTGATTTTTCATAACTCTTCATATACATATTNTTCTTTTATCCTATTTTTTTAGGCATCTGCTTTCCACAGTGATGTGGTCCTCTGGAGCATAATTTAAAAAGGGAGTATGCTTCAGTTTTGAAATTCCTTCTCCTGTAATGTTGATGTCAAAATTTTGAAAAAAAACAAAAAAANTAGGCATCTGCTTTCCACAGTGATGTGGTCCTCTGGAGCATAATTTAAAAAAGGAGTATGCTTCAGTTTTGAAATTCCTTCTCCTGTAATGTTGATGTCAAAATTTTGAAAAAAAACAAAAAAATTGCTAAAGCTGATCCTAAGGAGATCTGACGGTTCAAAGAGAAAAGAATGATGAAAAGGAGTTATAAGACCCACTCTTCCGAGCGAGTAAAGCTATTCGAGTCAAAGCTGTTAAGACCAAAGCCGATTGTGCCACGAGACAGTCCGATGACGACCGAATGATACAAGAAAGATTAAATTGAGGACCTAGAAAGCAGCGATATGATGAGCTCATACAAGTAAAATACCAAGAATACCTTGTACGTGCTGGGTCTGCATTGACTGAAGATGTGGGTCGAGTTGTTGGAGTTACTCATTGCCCACTAAGAGGGCCACCAAAGGCAAAGGGTGGAGACTGAGACAAAATTCACATGCTTTTGGCCACCCTCACTACGAAGACATAAGGCTATCTCAAGACCACGGGGCAACCGACAAAACATACCACCGAGGAAGTCATGTATGGTATCCGTACCAGCAACCGGTTTAGTTTGACGAGCACCCGTTGCCCAACCATGAAGCACCCAAGACAACTCTGTTGAGAGTTTTAATTAACAAAATAGTGGAGGCTATGCAAAATAAAGATTATTTCAGGAGAGCACCCCAGATGAAAACTGGAGCTTACTTTCAGGACCCTAAGAAGTATAGTGCTTACTATTGAATCCATAGGCATGACACGGAGGAATGCCGACATCTCTAATAAGAATTGATTGAAGAGCTGATCAAAGACAAAAAGTTAAGGAGTTTGTGCTCGAGGAGCTACAACCCAACGACAGGGAAAAGCTCTAGTGAAAGATATTTTGGATGAGCCACTCTTAACCCACACAATCCACATCACCGACATAGTTTCTACCATTTTTAGAGGAGGAGACTCATCCCTTCAAGCCAGCCAGAAGAGGCTTCAGTTAGAAGAGCTATGTGGATCCACCCACACTCTCAAATGTAGCTTACAACCCTCATATCCTTCACTAATGAAGAGTTCCCTTAGTAGAAATCCTTATAACGATGTCATCACTGTCACTGCATTACTCGACAACTACCAGATATATACCATTCTCATCGACACTAGCAGCTTTGTGAATATTTTGTTCGAGTCAGTGTTTTATATGATGAGTATCAACAACGATCAAATTACACGATAATAGGCCTCTCTATGGTTTTTCTGGCAAGTGGAAGTCCTAGGAACTATCACTCTGTCAGTCATTTGGGGAGAAAATGATAAGCAATTGACCAATATTAAAAATTTTCCAGTGATCGATTCACAACCTACTTACAAGGCTATCTTTAGCCGTCCCCTGCTCAACTCCTTCAAAGTCATCACCTCAACCTATCATATGTTCCCAAGCAATGAGAAATTAATCACCGTATAAGGTGACCTAGAACAGTCTTGCACTTGTTACCTCCATGTGGTTAGTCTCTCAAGTTCGAAAATTTAAGAGAATGAGGTCTTGTGACTAGCGAGATCACCCATCAGTTCTTGGTGATGAAGGATAAAACTGAAAAAGTTTTTCTAATAAGTAAAGCTTGTGATGAAATGTGCAAATATGTGCTGATCGATACTTGTTATTTTGACCCCCAATTAAAGAACTAAGGTAAAAGGGCAATTTTGTAATGTGGCACCGCCACCTACCANATGAGCGAGTAAAGCTATTCGAGTCAAAGCTGTTAAGACCAAAGCCGATTGTGCCACGAGACAGTCCGATGACGACCGAATGATACAAGAAAGATTAAATTGAGGACCTAGAGAGCAGCGATACGATGAGCTCATACAAGTAAAATACCAAGAATACCTTGTACGTGCTGGGTTTGCATTGACTGAAGATGCGGGTCGAGTTGTTGGAGTTACTCATTGCCCACTGAGAGGGCCACCAAAGGCAAAGGATGGAGACTGAGACAAGATTCACATCCTTTCGGCCACCCTCACCATGAAGACATAAGGCTATCCCAAGACCATGGGGCAATCGACAAAACATACCACCGAGGAAGTCATGTATGGTATCCCGACCAGCAACCGGTTCGGTTTGACGAGCACCCGTTGCCCAACCATGAAGCACCCAAGACAACTCTGTTGAGAGTTTTAATTAACAAAATAGTGGAGGCTATGCAAAATAAAGATTATTTCAGGAGAGCACCCCAGATGAAAATTGGAGCTTACTTTCAGGACCCTAAGAAGTACAGTGCTTACTATAGAATCCATAGGCATGACACGGAGGAATGCCGACGTCTCTAATAAGAATTGATTGAATAGCTGATCAAAGACAAAAACTTAAGGAGTTTGTGCTTGAGGAGCAACGACCCAGCGACAGGGAAAAGCTCTAGTGAAAGATATTTTGGATGAGCCACTCTTAACTCACAGAATCCACATCACCGACATAGTTTCTACCATTTTTAGAGGAGGAGACTCATCCCTTCAAGCCAGCCAGAAGAGGCTTCAGTTAGAAGAGCTATGTGGATCCACCCTCACTCTCAAATGTAGCTTACAACCCTCATATCCTTCACTAATGAAGAGTTCCCTTAGTAGTAATCCTTATAATGATGTCATCACCGTCACTGCATTACTCGACAACAACCAGATATATACCATTCTCATCGACACTAGCAGCTTTGTGAATATTTTGTTCAAGTCAGTGTTTTATATGATGAGTATCAACAACGATCGAATGACACGATAATAGGCCCCTCTATGGTTTTTCTGGCAAGAGGAAGTCCTAGGAACTATCACTCTGTCAGTCACTTGAGGAGAAAATGATAAGCAATTGACCAATATTAAACATTTTCCGGTGATCGATTCACGACCTACTTACAAGGCTATCTTTAGCCGTCCCCTGCTCAACTCCTTCATAGTCATCACCTCAACCTATCATATGTTTCCAGGCAATGAGGAATTAATCACCATATAAGGTGACCTAGAGCAGTCTTGCACTTGTTACCTCCACGTGGTTAGTCTCTCAAGTTCGACAATTTAAGAGAATGAGGTCTTGTGACTAGTGAGATCACCCATCAGTTCTTGGTGATGGAGGACAAAACTGAAAAAGTTTTTCTAATAAGTAAAGATTTTGATGAAATGTGCAAAGATGTGCTGATCGATACCCTACGAGACCACCAAGACATTTTCTCGTAGTCCACCATAAAAATGCTAGGGATACTAAACGATGTCGCGTGTCGTCACCTTAACTTCAATACAATTGCCTGATCGATGAAGCAAAGGAAGAGTTCATCAATCATCACTCTGGTCGAGTCGATCCAAGAGGAGGTTCAAAAACTACTGGAGGTCGTCTATGCCTGAGAGGTCCAGTACCCACCGTAGGTGTCCAACATTACCATGATGTAGAAGTCAAATGACAAATGGAGGATGTATGTGGACTTCACCAACTTGAACAATGCCTGCCTAAATGATAGCCACTCCATGTCTTGGATTGAAACACTCATGTATGCATTGGTTGATTATTCTGTAATGAGTTTCCTTAGCACATTCTCTTGCTACCATCGGATCAAAATACATTCAATTGACGCGGATAAAATCATATTCTAGAGAGGGGGTGGATTGTTATCATGCAATGGTATTTGTGCTAAAAAAATATTTGTGCTACCTACTAGTGAATGATGAATGTAATCACTGCAAAACAAAAAGAAAAAAATATTAAAGTGTATATGGATGATGTTTTTGTGAAAAGCCAAAAGCCTGAGCAACACATAAAAGATCTTTTTTTTTTTTGAAATACTTTAAAAAATTAATAAGAAGCCCAATAAGCTCAAGGTTCACCTTTAGGCATTCACGGACAAATTTTTAGAATACCTCCTAAACCTGAAGGGAATAAATGCCAATCAATAAAAGGTGGACACTGATCAATATGTCATCCCATGAAACACCAAGAAAGTTCAAAAGCGATCCACCCATATTACATTACTAAGCTGGTTTATCTCAAAATCAAATGACAAGAGCGTTTCCTTTTTAAAAACATTGAGGTGAGCAAAGAGCTTTATTTGGCTGAATAAATGTAAACAATTATTCAGAAAGCTAAAAGACTCCCCAACGTTACCATCACTAGTATAGAATCCAATGTAGAACGAAAAGCTCTCCCTATACTTAGGTGTTGGACCTGAAGCGATTAACTCAGTTTTTTCTGAGAAAAGCTAAGGAATTAGTTCTCAATTTATTATGTCAGTTGAGTAATCCGAGGTACTAAGCTTAGATATCCAATTATAAAAAATTAATATTTGCTCTAATTATTTTATTTCTACCCTAATACTTTACCGGTACTTCTAAACACAACATATCAGGATCATCATCGACCACCTGTTTAAGTTTGTGCTCACCAGATTGAGTCCGATCAGCTTCATAAATAGACGGTGGAACTCAGTAAGCTTAATCTCTCTTATGTGCTTCACACTGCATCAAAGCACAACCCATAACTAATTTCTTGGCCGATTTTTCCATACATAGAAATCCAGGAAAGAAGTGGCTACCAATAACCATACTTGAGTCCTACACATCACCGAAACGTCTAGTCAAATTGGGACAAGGTTCGGTCTGGCTCTGACTAATCCATTTGAGAATCATTTATACCACTCAATTGAAGTTGGATTCGAAGTCATGAATGATCAAGTTGAATATGAAACTCTAATCATCGAGTTGTGATTCTCTTACGAGATGTGCACCTGACACCTCTTGGTGAAATATGAATCACAATTGGTGGTGAATCGAGTGAACATGTAATTCAAGGTTAGAGATGAGATGATGACCAAATATCTCAATAAAACTAAATTAGAGATAGAAAAATTTTTATGCTTGAAGATCAAACACATCTTCTGAGCGCACAATCATGTGGGAGACCTCCTATTCAAGTGCATCTAGTTGGGGGAGGGGACACCTCAAAAGATTATCTGACTGACCATTTAGGAAGCCAAAATGACAGAGTTAGAAGTTGAAGGGACAGTTGGGTACATCCTTATATCCTGTACTTTGGGATTGGGAGGTCTTAGAAGAAGTTATTGATTCGAAGCGCTTCAAAATCAAGGCAACCCAATGACTTATGATCGAGGAAATGCTTTTTTGGAGAACGGTCACATTTTTTTTATCTGAGGCGTACAATTGAAGACGAGGGAGAGGATTTCCTCCAAAAGATACACTCAGGAGAGTGTGAGATCCACTTTGAAGGAAAAAAAATTGGCACACCAAGTGCAACGATAGGGTTATTTCATGCTAAAGAATAAAAAAGATGCCAAGAGATTGTCAAGGAGATACAAGAAATATTAGAAATAAACACTGTCGCAACACCTTCGGACTAATAAACTATAGCCCATTGTTTGAATATGACCTATCGCCAACTGGGAACTCGACATCCTCGGACCCTTTCCCTCACCACGAGGCCAACACAAAGTCCTGCTCAAGGTGGATTACTTTTCTAAGTAGATCAAGGATAAGATGATCAGTAGAATCACCATAAAGGTCATTCAAAACTTCATCTGGACTTGTCTGTTGTGTCTATATGGGCTACTGCTTTTAATCATCACAGACAACATAACACAATTTGCTAACTAGGGGGTGAAAGATTTTTTCCAAAACCAGGAGATCAATCTAAAATTTGTGTCCGTTCATCACCTTAGAATAAATGGTAGACCAAAGTAGCTAAATAGATCATCTTAAACCTGCCGGGGAAAAAAGGGGAAGGGAAACTAAGTCAAGGTCCTTCTATTTGTTCTCTAGGCAGTCTAAACGACACCTTCCAAGATGAGTAGGCTAACGCTGTTCATGTTATTGTACGAGATAGTGGAAATATTGTCAGTCAAATATAACCATCAAAACAAAAGAGTAGTGATAGCCTCAACATTAGAAAAGAGTAGATTTAGTGGAGTGATAGGAAGCAAATAACGAGTGATTAATGCTGACACTTGACCTTATGGTGGAGAAATGAGCCAACTCAGCCTTCGACATATAGAAGTGAAGTCATGAACATCTCAGAATTATAACAAGTATATCTAAGGAGACTTTCATCACTAGTGACCTCGTGTTGAAGAAAGTCAGCATAGTTGAGCAAGGATAAGCCATGAGAAAGCATGACCAGACATGGACCGGGCATTCATCATTGACAAGCGGGTCTCCCTTGAAGATACAAGCTAAAAATCTACATGGGAAAAAGTTCCTCAGACGTTGAGTGGAGATGACTTGAAGACATTTTATCCTTAAGATTTTTTTGGTATCTCAGTACTGAAAATGTTTCATCATTCCAACCTTTGTACCAATTGCATGCAATGGTAAATAAAAATTATACTTTTTGTACATATGATCCCAATTTCGACCAAAACTCAAGAAACTTAACAAGTTCATGTAAGCAATTGGAAAAAACTGACCAACCCCCTGGGAACTCAAACTGATCCATTAGAAATATTTTTGTTCGAGACATACATTCATAATGTTGGATAACGCCCAATCAATAAAAAATATCTAAATAACCGATAATGATGAACAAACATCTGATCATTGAATTATATATGAATCGACTTATAATGCTTAAGTATAAAAAAAACCCAAGTTAGATTAGATTTTGGCGGCGGTTCCATACCCATTAGCGATAAGATCCACAATTTCTAGCAAATGAATCACCTCGGCAACAAGTCATGATGGTTAAGCTCGCAATGACTATGATAAGATTCAGCTAATATGTTTGGCATAACTGCAGTTTGTCAAAGGCGATGACTACCCTGAGTGACTGTGACATGGGAGGTATATGAATTCCGTTGGGTGATAACATTAACCCTCCGTAATCATAATCCATTTAAATTCAACAACCTTTATTTCAATTAGCCTTTCAACTTTGTGAAACGAGCCAAAGTGGATTACGTTCTACCAATTGAATCTCCCTAACTATAATAATTGCTTGATGCAAGTATATAAAATAAAAAGAATAAACTCAAAGGTATGGCAAGCACATAAAGATAAACACTTTGAATGTTTTTGTTTATAAATCAAGTCATTCTTATAGAAAATGGGTCAAAATAAAAAAAAGAATACATATAATTTGAACCACCGTAAAAAAGATCAAGAGCGATTTTTTCTAATTTTATTTGAAGAAATGCAACCAAACCAAAGAAACTTATTGAAAATAAATCTCTCGCCATCAAATGGCTCGTCATCAAGATTTTTTAGTTGTTGTAAGACTTGGAGTAAACCAGACTTCACAACTTCCAAATCTCGATACATTCTGAGAGTTGTACCTTATTTTCTAAAATAACATGTCTTTTATTTCCACAACATCTTTCTCTAAATCAATGACTCAATCTTGCATCTCTGACACTACGACTTTAGCCTACATCGAAACATCGCTTGATCCTAATCATTTGGCAATAAAAATAGTCTTATTTATTTATTGCAAGCTCGAGTGAGTGGTGACAAATTTTGATAGCAAATGTACTACACCCTCTGAGAGAGTCTCTTCCTACCGATGACTGTGATTGATTAACATTCCTTGATGCATCATTTGCAGAGATTGGGTCAGCCGACACTAGAATCTCTGCATCCACCCATGCTTCCTCTAAAGTCGAAGTCACGTCAACAAAATGTGGAGCCGACAAGTTTAGAACTAGACCATCAATGATGGAGTCATGCACATGGAGAGCAAGTATGATGTTTGATTCAAAGGTATTTAAGTGATGTTTGATTCAAAGGTATTTAAGTCTTCAATCTGCTTCAGGTCATTCTGGTCAGATCCAAAGAAGAAAGGAGGAGAAGTTAAAATATATTGTCTGCACCTCCTTTTATAAAATTTAGGTTAGTCCGCTCAGGCATTCACATCCCAAGAAAAATAATACAAAATAAGGGTAAAGTGTAAAAATGAATGTGAAACTGACCAAAAACTTCACTATCATTCATGATTGAAAAATTTATAAATTTCTAACTTATTACAAAGTGTTTGACAAAGGAAAGAAAAATTGTCTATGTACAGGAAAAAACCTAGGGTTAGTCATATATTTTATGACCCTCCATCATCCTCACTGCTCTCTTCTTCCTCCCACTCCATTGAGTTTAGTGGGTGTTGGGGAGTGCCACAGCTTCAGTTGTCACTGCCCATTTTTCCGTTAACTTTTCCCTGTCTTTGGTAGCTGCCAAATTTTCTTCAGCATCTATCAATTTTTACATTCTCAGAGAAGAACCATCAGATGGAAATGAAAAGTATCATAGTCCATCAGTTGATACCTATCTGTCACTTGACATAGGGCTGAGAGACAGTGATCCATAAGAGCCTCATTGTATGAGCAAGATAAGATGACATCAACGAGAGTCAAAGGGTAAAAAGCCATAGTGAGAGATTCAAAATACAAATCTTTCTTAAGATTGATTAGTGCAAACTGATTGTCCAAGTTGGTGCTCACATTCACCCCTTCATCTTATAGTGGAACCATCGAAGGCAGGATCCCTTATGATTCTTTTGAGACGAGGGATGGGACAAGTTGCTTAGATAAATCACGGGTGACTTCCCCTTACAACAAACTTCCTCTTGGCTAGGGGACTCAAACTAGGGGTCAGATCCACTCTGGCTGACCAGAGAAGGACATATTGCATTGTCCCTGATAGGAAGATTGATGAGGGAAGGAGCGACCTATTAACGGGTGATAGATGTTGTTTTTGGTCACTCCACTCGATTCCACCAGGCTCACCATCATCTCAGCCTCGTGATGTTATGTGCTCAAGGGACCTGTAACTAACATAGAACTCTTAGTGGGCACCGTAATAATTTTTCTCCCAAAAATGATTAGTTCACCAGTGGTAATCCTTTGAAAAATATTAGAATAACACACTTGGAATAAATCATTTCCTCACCTTCTAAAAATTCTTCATCTCAAACCACAAGAGGTTTCCGCTAGGCTGCCACTTCAGCAATCTCGGGGCAGGAGGTTTCAACATGATCAGTAGCATGTGCCTTCTTATTGGCCGCTCAGGCAGCAACCCCTGCCTCCCTATTGGACTCTCAAGTGTTGAAGGTCATCCAATCCTCCTTGATCATTTGACCAAAGGTGTCTAGTTGTAAAACTCAATTGATAGTTGTTAGGACAAGATACCGATGGGATGAAAGTTGACACTCTTCGACTGACCTAGCCTCCACCAGTACTCGATCAAAACCTTCTTTAACATCACCGGAGCACTGCTAAATGGGACAGTCTAAATGTATCATCCTCAGGAAGAAGAACCATCCATTTTTTAGCCTCAATAGCTAGAACATGCTGGCCGAGGAGAACTGAATGAAGCCATTCGGGCCGATCCGGAATGAAACTAGATAAATGAAAAGCTTCATCGACCAAGGGATCCCTAATGAACAACAAAACAAGACAATATTCATAACGACTGATATAGAGTTGGGGAGAATCTGAGTGGGAATGAATTCATAATAATTGATGATGACTCGCAATAGTAATTTCAAAAATGCGCTAGCAGAAGGATTACATTAATACATGAATCAAGATGAAAAATAAATTTTATTTAAAAAATAGATGCTACAAACTACAAGAAATGCTTTGAAACTAGTCCGAGAGAAAATATATTATAAGGGGTAGGTCATCGTTTTGTTTGATCTATATCCTTACATAAGTTGCCTCTTATACAAAACTTCTCCCCCAAGATTAAACTGGCGATCTGTCTTAGCTTGAGCCTGGAGCATAAAGGATCTCACTTGAACGTCCGAGAGTTCTTGGCGAAGATTGACTCTCTTCCTCCATATTCTCCACTTTCTCCATACAAGCAAGCAACTTGTGTCTCTCCTCACCTTTAAAGATTCCGACCAACCAAGTAAATGAGTTCTCAATCTCGTCTAGGCGATGAGCCAATGAATTAGTAGATGTTTAACGTCCATCATTTGCTTCCCTTTGTTTCTCAAAAAAATTGCCAAAGCAGTCAATCCCACCATCCTCAATCGAGAGTCTTTTGCCTTCAACTGGCGCCTGGGTAGACGCTGCTAACAGGTTCCCGCCAAAGTTTGCAAGGGGTGAGTCATCACGCTGGACTAGTAGAAATAAATCAATTGTACCAAGTGACAACGCAAAGAAGATGGTCTCCTAAGAAAAAAAGTTAAAATCTAACAAATAAGATCGAGGTTCTCATATTAAGAGTCGATCCAAATAAGATGATGTAAGTGACACAACACTCTCACAGAGCAGAGCACTAACAACGTTATGCTTATCGGGTGACGATGGAGCACCTGTAGCTTTTATGCAAACCAGGTTGTGACAGAGGGCCAACAACTTCTTGCAAGACCCCTTCTTTAAGTGGGTCTAGTGTTGTAATAGCAAGTTGTGCCGACAGATCGATTGTTGGGTCGATTGCTTGAGTGTTCCTCCGGTGAGTGTCGAGGATCAAATCAAACGACCCCACATAATACACCAACACAACAGCTTAGTTTTCTCTTCTTATTGATGGCTTTCTTCCTCCTTTCACCTTCTGGGTGGTACTGTTCCTCCAATCTCTCAAAAGCAACATGAAGCAAATCTTTATTTGAGATATCGCTCTAGAGATTCGACATGTTATCCATTACAACTTTCAAAATTTGACTAATTCAAAAGATAAAGGAGGCATGACAAACAAGGAACGTGAAAAGTCTCATCACACCTTATTTATAAAGATCAAAGGCAAAAAAAATTAAGGGAGTTCAATTGCTGAATTATTGATTAATAATAAAGAAAATATATATTTTGCATTAAATTCTCTTATTCTTATAACAACTTCAATTTTATGAAGAAAGTGAGCTGAAGAACTAAAATATGTACATAAAAAATATGTCAACGCTGATTTTGATGAGATCTGAAGGTCCAGAAAAAAAAAGAATGATGAAGGAGGGATTGCTAACAAAAGATTATGAGACCAACTTTTTCGATTAAGTGAAGTTGTCTAACCTAAAGCCTGTAAGGTAAAAGTAAGCCGAAACATGAAACATGCCAAAGACTACCAGAGGATATAATAACGGGTCGATTTAGGAAAGATTTGATTCCTTAGCATCTTCAACCACCCTAAAGACATCCAAAGACCCCTCATCAAGGTTCAATGATCGATCGTCAAACCATATCTATCTGTAGACTTATATTGATCAAACTCAACCGATCGAGCCGATCCCTTCCAATCAACGAATCTCAACCAACTTAAGATAAATCAATTTGAGTTTAGTTGACCGTCCCAGAGAGCAGCTAGACAATAAGCTCATACACGTAAAGTTCCGAGAATACCATATATAATCATTTTAAAGCATAGACCAAAAAAATGTATCATTTCTTATATAAATAGGGAGATCATTTTATGAATAAGACACTATCATCTCTTAGTTGCCCTCCCTCTCCTTATGTTCTATTCACTGGGTGTGATCAAGGACAAATCATGATTCAACAACATATGTAGCTGAATTCAATGAATTCATATTATATATATATATATATATATTTATATATATATATATATATATATTTC
>JXCR01120569.1:31376-46424 GCA_002079205.1 Phalaenopsis hybrid cultivar
TACAGAGTTATTTTTAATGTATGTATCCAAATATCGAAATCTTGCTAAGAACTTAGAAGGTCTTTGCAATAATTCAATGTTGCCAACAACCTATAGTCTGTTATTTCAGGGCTTAATTAGGCTCATTCAATAGTTTCCCGAGTTCAATGATTGATATTCTCGTGAGTGCGTGAGAGAGTCATTTGTTCACGGTTAATATTTCTTCCCAAATTTAGTAAACTTTTTATGAATGATATATGTTCAAAAAGGTTAGACGCTGCAACAGCGTCTTGTTCAAACGATATTCTACTTCGTGTTTTTTCTTGTGTTAAGTTCATGAGCCTATAAATGGTCATACAATCAAATCTTAGGTACCTACATTTATAACACCTATGCTTTAATTTTTATGTACAACTACCTTGCATACATGTGAAAATGTGTATTTCATTTTTCAGAGATTAAAATAATGGTACTTTAAAGTTAATTATACTCTATAAAACAATATTATTCATGAACATAATTTTATCATTTGTTTTATAATTTAATAATTTAATAACTTATTTGAGTGTAACAAATAAAACATAATTAAATGACAAGTAGAAGCCAACTAAAAAATTAAATTTTATTTATGCATCCTAAACATAATCAAAATTTATTTAGCTATTATTATTATTTTTCTTGTTATTTTATGTAAATGATTACATAATCTTAAGATTTTATAAGATCATGTTGGTGTTGGACATTTTAGTTTAATGATGTAAATAAAGGAGAGGAAGATTCACCTACATACCCCTTAATTCATGCATATTTACATATCTTACACCGAATTAAACTTAAAGCCTGACATATATGCCACCTTAAAGCCTGACATATATGACATATATGCCACCTGACATAATTAAATGACATTTTATAATGTTTTAGATAGGGGTGTAAACAAGCCGAACATGAGCGAGCCCAGGCTCAACTCGTGTTCGGCTCGTTTATATTTCGAGCTCGAAAAGAGTGTTCGTGTTCGGCTCGTTTGCTTAGCGAGCCGAACGCGAGCCGTTCACGAACAAAGAGTCATTTTAACAACCTTAATCACGTAGCCAGAAGATGTTAAAGACTGAGAGAAGATTTAAAACGTCATTTTTGAATCGAATTTAATAATTTTTTATTCTATTTTATTCATTAATATTTTTAATTGATTATAAATATTTGTAGTCTTGCAGTCAATTAAATTTTTTAAAAATACTACTCATCAAAGATATATATAATTGATCAGTACTATTTCGAGCCAAAACGAGTCGAACACGAACAAACAAATATTTGTTTGTGTTGTTCGTGTTCGGCTCGTTAACTTAGCGAACGAGCCGAACACGAGCTGTTCGCGAACAACGAGCCATTTTGACAGCCCTAGTTTTAGATATCTAAATTATTAAATATAAAGTATATAGTGGTTTATGAAGATCTAAACCATTCAAATGGGCGAACAAAAAGTAACTTTAAAACGAGGAATTTGCGCTGATAGCGTATTATAGATTCATTTGACTTAGATAACGATGTTGAATAAGGAGGCCATTTATATACATTCCACCCAATTTCTATATATTTACATATTTAATACCAAAATACTTTATATTTATAGCACCTAAATTTGTAGTATCAAATTAATTAAGAAGATCATCATTATAACTTATAATAATTGAAATGCACAATTTCATACATAGATAAGATGGCATTTATGTAAAAATTTTGATTTATGCATTAGATATATAAATTCATAGGAGTTGAGTGGTATATAGATGTACGACCAGAAGTTGCTATTCCGATTAGCAAGGCACAAGTAGCTTTATGCCTTTCTTGCCACAGTGCTAAGCTATCAAAGGGATTAGTCCATGAGTGGACAACAAGGGGATGAATTCAGAGTGCTAGATGTTTGGGCAAAGGTCGGACAAATAGCCAAGGGACGAGGACTGAAGGTAGAACATCGAGAGCCAAGTACCAAAATCCTTGCCATCCACCAGTTTGCTTTAGAAAGGAGAAATTTACATAAGGTAAACAACACATGAAGCATACGAAGCATGGAGAAAATTTCCATATTGTAGACTACATAAGAAGTAGAACAAGCGTGAGAAAAATTTATATAACTAGACTACATGTGAATAGATAGAAGCACATGACAAACTCTACATAATAAAAACTTCATGTAGGGTAAACTATACATGAAATTTAAGGTAGCTTCATATAGGAAATTCATATGAAAGTGAATAGTACAAGTGCCTACGTGAAAGAACTATATAGAGAAAGGATGAAAATTATAGTTGTGAGAGAAGGAGAAAAAGAAGAACAAAAAAGGTATAGAAGAAGATGGAAGAGGTGTGTGGAGGAAAAAGTGCATGGAGAAGGAGAAGATTGAGAAGTCAAGGGTAGNCGGAGAAAATTTCCATATTGTAGACTACATAAGAAGTAGAACAAGCATGAGTAAAATGTATATAACTAGACTACACGTGAATAGATAGAAGCACATGACAAACTCTACATAATAAAAACTTCATGTAGGGTAAACTATACATGAAATTTAAGGTAGCTTCATATAGGAAATTCATATGAAAGTGAATATTACAAGTGCCTACATGAAAGTAACTATATAGAGAAAGGATGAAAATTATAGTTGTGAGAGAAGGAGAAAAAGAAGAACAAAAAGAGAGTAGAAGAAGATGGAAGAGGTGTGTGGAGGAAGAAGTGCATGGAGAAGGAGAAGATTGAGAAGTCGAGGGTAGTGGAATAAGAAGAAGGAGAAGATTGAAGTATAAAGGGTAGNAAGGGTAGTGGAATAAGAAGAAGGAGAAGATTGAAGTATAAAGGGTAGTGAAATAAGAAGAAGAAAGTTGATGGGAAAAAATTAGGAGGAAATGTAAAATAAAGAAGATGAAAAAGAAGTGTTAGAAGAAGAAACAAAAAAGAAACTTAAGAAAAAGAAGAATATGAAAGTAGAAGATGAAATATTGGAAGAAGTAATAGAGCGAGACAATACAATAACTATAGTGGAAGGCCGAAGATCACCAGAATGGAAGAGAGAAACATGAGCATCGAAGTGAAGTGGAAAGTAACAAAGGGAAGAAGGAGAAACCTAGTTTTGTCGTTTGGAGTTTTTCAGAGGGGAATAACACACCCTTCTATCCATGCGAGACCTCATTTAAATGACCAAAGATTTAGATTCATTTCGGGTATGAAGGGGCTCATATAAAAGGTTTGGATGAAGGGGCTCATATAAAAGGTTTTAACGATTTAGATTCATTTCGAAGTTTGTTTATATATTTGACCAATTTCCATGTATTTTCATGCTTGAAAGCACACCACTAAAAATTTCATGTCAAAACTTATTATATTTTATTGAGACATTAATAATGCATCAAATGTAGCTTATAACATGAAATTACAAATGCTACACTGATCATTAGAGACAATGATAATTTTGGTGTATAAAAACAATAATTTCAAAATATTCCCTTATCAAAATGAGTTTTGGTCCAATTCTTAGATATGTTAAGGTGAACCATCAAATCGAGCGTCTCAACAAAACGAATCAAACGAGCTCAAGATTGCTCAATTTCAACATCGTTCAAGCACTTAAATGTCCATAAAATACTGTGTGATCAAAGGAAGTTCTTTGTACTGTCTGATCAAAGTGATTCATATTTCTGCATTCATTTCACCCAAAACACTATTAATAAGGCCCCACCTCTTTCATGAGAGGTGGCGGGAAGCTTGAGAGAAAACTTAAAGCATTGAAAAGAAGTTAAAGTTAAATAGAGCTTCATCCCTCTCATGAGAGGGGGCGGGAGACTTGAGAGAGAACTTAAAGCTTTGAGAGAGCTAAAGTTCAGGACNAATAATTATAGTGGAAGGCCGAAGATGACCAGAATGGAAGAGAGAAACATGAGCAACGAAGTGAAGTGGAACGTAACCAAAGGGAAGAAGGAGAAACCTAGTTTTGTCCTTTGGAGTTTTTCGGAGGGGAATAGCACACCCTTCTATCCATGTGAGGCCTCATTTAAATGACCAAAGATGGAGCGTCAAAGAGCGAGAGAAGTTGGGGTTCAAAATTAGAGCAGGAATGGGCAAAGCGAGGAGTTGGTTGGGAGGTGCTTAGGCCTTTGGTGGGAGGGGTTGGAGTTCTGGCTCCTTGGTCTGGAACAAGGAGAATGGGGCACCTCGGTATAGAGTACCTGAAAGAAAAGGGGGAAGCGCCTAAGCCTCACCTTGGGTGGCGCCAAAGTGTTGGGTGGCGTTGGTATGCCACATCCAAGCATGGGTGTGCCTAAGGAGAAGGAGGATGAAGCGCCTAGGTGCCACCTTGAGTGGCACCAAAGTGCAGGTCTCCTTCAGGCGCGGGTGCACCTAGGTTTTTGGTGAGGTGCTGGTAGAGGTGTGCCTTGTTATGGCCAAAATCATGACCCTAACTCACATGGAAGAGAGGGATTCAAGGAATTCGATTGTTAGTGTGGAGACCGGTTCAGATTCTCGCTCCTGCCTCCCGATCATGATATTTCGTGAATCTCGCTACCGCTCCTCCCGTTTCACAAATCGGCGCCAGCGTCTGCCGTGAAGCAAAGCTTCGCTTCGTTCCACTCCACTATCTCGAGAGGTCGCGATATTTACAAAACGTCGCCAATCTCCCTTCCTATTCACGATAAAATGCATTGCAGCGGGTCTCCTTCGATTTTAGGACGAGTCACGGTTTTAAGTTCTTCTTCGGGTTTCCTCGGGATAGAGGAAGAGTTTTTTCGGGTTTCCTTGGGATAGAAGAAAGGAAAGTGCAAGAAGTAGTTCCTTGTGGCTGAAGGAAGAAGAAGGAAGAAGAAGAAGATTGTTCTCCCTAGGCTTCTTCTTGGTGACTTGTGGCAGAAAAAAAATTGTGTTTATTTCTCTTGTAAGTTTATCTTCTTCGGTGTATCTCGGTGTAGAGTTTCTTCAGTGTATCTCAATGTAGAGACTGAAGAACAGAGAGAGAAGAAGAGAGAACAATGAAATGAGAGATTCCTCTTATAAGTCGATGTGATTGACTGATGTAAATTCCTCAAGTAGTAAAATCCTCTGCAACTCCGTGGACATAGGCAATTTGACGAATCACGTAAATCTGTGTGTTCCGCTGTGATGTTACTGTTTTCTGGTGTGAATTTTTTCTCGTTCTATTTTTTATTTCGTCGATCGTTCTCATGTTTGATTTATATATATACCACATCAACTCGTATATCTATAGATCTCGCCACAACATCGATGTTTAAACAATTTTGGCTGAATTTGTCTCTAGCCATAAAAATTTGGGGCAAAGTGTGGGTCCCACTATAGGAGAGAGAAAATTGATATTTTTTATGAAAATTCAAATGAGCTTCAAATTAATCAATTATAATGTTTTTAGCTCAATTTGATTATATTTTAAATTTAAAGTTAATTTGAATTAATTTTGAGCGTAAAATTATAATTATCATCCAAATTAAGCTCATTATTGTCCAAATTATCATAGGATGGATGAATCCCAAAACAAAGTCTGATTTGGGTATGAAGGGGCTCATATAAAAGGTTTTAACGATTTAGATTCATTTCGAAGTCTGTTTATATATTTGACCAATTTCCATGTATTTTCATGCTTGAAAGCACACCACTAAAAATTTCATGTCAAAACTTATTAAATTTTATTGAGACATTAAATAATGCATCAAATGTAGCTTATAACACGAAATTACAAACACTACAAATAATTTTGGTGTATAAAAACAATAATTTCAAAATATTCCCTCATCAAAATGAGTTTTGGTCCAATTCTTAGATTTGTTAAGGTGAACAATCAAATCGAGCGTCTCAACAAAACGAATCAAACGAGCTCAAGATTGCTCAATTTCAACATCGTTCAAGCACTTAAATGTCCATAAAACACTGTGTGATCAAAGAAAGTTATTTGTACTGTCTGATCAAAGTGATTCATATTTTTGCATTCATTTCACCCAGAACACTATTAATAAGGCCTCACCTCTTTCATGAGAGGTGGCGGGAAGCTTGAGAGAAAACTTAAAGCTTTGAAAAGAAGTTAAAGTTAAATAGAACCCCATCCCTCTCATGAGAGGGGGCGGGAGACTTGAGAGAGAACTTAAAGCTTTGAGAGAGCTAAAGTTCAGGACCATTTTTGCACCGTCGATCGTCGTCGGCCGCAGTCGATCACCTTTGACTGTCGTTGACACCCGCTGACTGCCATCGATCAACGACAACCGCCAGCGATCGTCGTCGACCACTTTATACAGCCATCGACAACCACCGACTGTCGTTGAGCACTACTGTCGTCGTCAACTACCACCGAGCGTTGTCAACCACCACCAATCGGAAGTCGTCAGTTGATATTGTTACCTGGAAACCCTAGTAACCATTTTCCATCAGTGGGACAAGAGATCTTTGTAATTATTAACTAATAATGGATTTTTACATCTAGGTCAGACACCGTGGTTTTTTCACTGTACGGTTTCAACGTAAGAACTTCTGGTGTCATTACTGATTGTTTTCTTTTACCTGAGTGTGTGTTGAATTCTTACGCAACGCTAAGCCAATAATACATTATTCTACCGCCGTGATTTTCTAACACGCATCATTTATGAACGTTTGGTATGGTTGCATTAGTAGACAATATTAATGAGAGGTGTCTTGATGGATTTAACCTATAGATTTAACTTAAATCCAACCAAACATCAAAAAAATAAATATTAATTTGTACTATCTCTTAATTCATAATTTATGATGTTTTGTAGTTTTTCAAATCAATATTAAATCGATTAACAGTATTCGACATACCTAACATCAATATATGTTAAATGATCTAATTTCGAGCCGAGCGAAGGTCAGTTCGAAAGAAATTTGATCCAATTTTTTTTTCCCATAGCACGACGTGTTTATTTCAATCAAAGCTTGATGTAAGGGCGAAAATCTGAATCAATTTTTTACTGTTTGTCATTGTTCGAGCTAAATTCACAGATCTTGCCTATGTACCGCCTGATTTCGACATAGGAAGAATGACATGTATAAACTTTAAATGCCGTAAGTTCCTAACATGTTTAATTGATGAATTTATAAGTTAATTAATAATTATTAACCTAATCGTGATGCCAAGGTTCAGTTTAGGCTAATAAGAAGTTAATTAAGGGTTAGTTAAGATGAAAAAGGGTCGGTTTGGGTAGGATTAATATGTTAAATTGATGGTTTAAGGGTAATTAGTGGAGATTAGTCTTGGCTAGGCTGTGATTAGTCTTGATTACAACATATCCATGCAAAAGCCCTGTGGATTTCCATTAGAAAATGCGACATTTAGGATAGAAAATGGATAAACTTTAAAAGTCCTAAGCTCCTAACATGTACANCACATCTTCACACACCTTTATTTCACTTAATTCTTTCTTCAACAATCAGTTTAATGTTATGGACTGAAATAAAAAAAATTAAATTAAAACGACTGATATATTGGTGAAGAAAGTTGGAGATCACTTCCTAAGCCCTCACAAAATGCCTTTCAGATTGTTGCTTCAGCCTTTGATGCTCTTTATAGATGAACTTCGCCGCCTTCCGATCAATATCTTGCTCGGCAACCCATCCCCCTTTGTCGTGGTCACTCACCCATATCTTCGCAGAGCTCCTCCTCTCTTGATCTTCTTCCTCTCTTTGACAATTATCCCTTCTTCTCCAGCTAAAGAGAGATAAGAATGACTTCCTCCCTCTCTTCATTTCTCCTTTCTTTTTATCCTTCTTTCTTCCTCAACCTAATTAGTATTATTGCTTGAACTCTTCACTGGCATACATGATTGATGAGATGTTTGATATTTATAGAGAAAAAATGAGGGCCTTAAGGGATAAGATGAAGAGAATGATAGCTCATTCCTTAGGGTTAATAATAATAATAATAATAATAATAATAATAATAATAATAATTCATCAAAGGTTAATAAAGAGGAGAGATTTCGAGGGACATCATGATAGATGAAAAAACAAGATTCTACCAAGAATTGACAAGAGCTCTTTTCTCTTTTTGAGGCATTGATTTGATAGGTTGGTACATGCACTTTTATTTTTTAGTATTGAATATTTTTGTATATAGTTATTTATTATATGTGCATTTATCCACTTATCAAAATCTTGTTACGAATTAAGATGACCTTTGCAGTAATTCATTATTGTCAGCATCTTCTAGTATGTTGGTTGGGGGCTTAATTAGGCTCATTCAAAAACTTTCTGTGTTCATTAACCGACATTCTGTGTGAGTGTGTGAGAAAGTCGTTTGTTGGCAGTTAATATTTCTTCCAAAATTAATAGTTTTTCTTATGATAAAGTTTCACAAATGTTAGACGCTGCAACTAGTTCTTGTTCAAATGATATACTCCCTAACTCTCATAATAGAGATCTTAATTAGAATTTAGCATTCTTATACGTGTTCTACTTTGTGTTTTTTCNTCACTAATGTTAGACGCTGCAACTAGTTCTTGTTCAAATGATATACTCCCTAACTCTCATGATAGAGATCTTAATTAGAATTTAGCATTCTTATACCTGTTCTACTTTGTGTTTTTTCTTGCATTGATTTTGTGCACCTATAATTGGCCATCAGCCAATTCCCATGTATTTACATGTCTAAAACTAACATTAATTTTTACATAAAAGTCATCTTATTTATGTATTAGAATATGTATTTTACTTTTTTAAAAGTTAAAATGATGGTATTTTTATATGACATGAAAGATGTACATGTTATAAATGTAAGAAAATGAAGTTAATTCCTATCTTTATAAAAAAAACAACTTAGATTTTAAACGACAATTATGTGTTTTTTATGACAACATATTGAATAAAATATTTGTAAACTATTATCATGGGTGAACATAAAAATCAATGTAATATGACCAAACATAAATATAGACTTAAATTTCTACATATATGTCACTTTATCAATGCATGACATTAAAATGTTTCATGTCATTCCACATTTTAAAAGTTATAGTAGTGATTTTTGATGTGATATGAAAGCTATAGTTGGTATAAATATGAAAGATAAAATTTACATATCAAAATATGTAAATACATAGAAATTGAGTGATTTGTAGTAAATGCCCCAAAGAATGAGTTATCATCATAAATTCTAAATACAATCAATCAATCAACTCACACTTTAAAGAAGAGACAGCAAGATGACCTTCTTTTCATGTGGGCATTATATGGTCCATCTTATCCTGTGGAACATAATTAGCATTTTAATTGATGGAGCCTTTTTTTTCAATGGATTTATGTGCAATTTTCAAATTTATATTTTTAATATCTAAAATTTTACTTTTATTCGTATGGGGCAGCTTATAAGTGTGGAGGCATTTTTGAAAACACACGGCACCATTTGGATCGCGAGTTTTTCCCACTTATCTAAAATCACAGTTCCATTTATACACTAAACGCAAGCCGCGGGTCGAACCCCGCGGTCGACCCGGGAGCCGCGTTTCACGCACAAACTGCTACAAACACACCATTAATCCATTAAATAGCCTAATAAAAATTCAACCATCAACCATCCCAATAAAATCCTCTTTGCGACGTCCATGAAAAACTGCTTTTCACCTTCACATACAACATGTCAATTTAATGCCCTTCGGCGATCGTAACTTCCCATACAACCCGTTGGTCGCATCAATTTATTTCGTCCAATGATATCTTGTCAATTTGTCACTGATTGTAACTTCACACAACTCGTTGGTCTCATTAATTTATTTGGTTCCATGATATCTTGTCACAATTTCCTTGCTTCTTCTTTGATTAGATTTTTTATTGTATTTTGAGGAGGAGCGAGTGTGAGAGAGAACCGAGTTTGTGTTTGAGGACGATTAACATGAGTGACATTTTAATAAATGATAAGCTTTGAATGTTAGATATACAAATAAAATATTTTAAAGTGTTATGTTCTTTAAGCACACACACCCATACTTTATTATTATTATTATTATTATTATTATATATTCTATAAGACCATTGAGTCCAAACGACTCAAATTGGCCAACAAAAAGTAACTNGAAGTGTTATGTTCTTTAAGCACACACACCCATACTTTTTATTATTATTATTATATATTCTATAAGACCATTGAGTCCAAACGACTCAAATTGGCCAACAAAAAGTAACTTTACAACGGATAGATTCATTTGATTGAGAAAACGATATTGTTTATCTTTTAAATTATAATGTTCTCCATGAAATTATATATATATATATATATATATATATATATGGGAATTCTGTCAAGTTAGCAAATAAATAATGATCCTTGGCTCAATTANCTTTCTTCAACAATCAGTTTAATGTTATGGATTGAAATAAAAAATAAATAAATTAAAACGACTGATATATTAGTGAAGAAAGTTGGAGATCACTTCCTAAGCCCTCACAAAATGCCTTTCAGATTGTTGCTTCAGCCTTTGATGCTCTTTATAGATGAACTTCGCCGCCTTCCGATCAATATCTTGCTCGGCAACCCATCCCACTTTGTCGTGATCACTCACCCATATCTTCGCAGAGCTCCTCCTCTCTTGATCTTCTTCCTCTCTTTGACAATTATCCCTTCTTCTCCAGCTAAAGAGAGATAAGAATGACTTCCTCCCTCTCTTCATTTCTCCTTTCTTTTTATCCTTCTTTCTTCCTCAACCTAATTAGTATTATTGCTTGAACTCTTCACTTGCATACATGATTGATGAGATGTTTGATATTTATAGAGAGNACCCTTTTTTTCCTATGGATTTATGTGCAATAAACTTAAAACTTTCAAATTTATATTTTTAATATCTAAAATTTTACATTTTTTTGAATAAGACTTAGGGCCGGTATGAGGCAGCTTATAAGTGTGGAGGCATTTTTGAAAACGTGCGGTATCATTTGGATCGCGTGTTTTTCTCACTTATCTACAAGCATTGTTACATTTATACACTAAACGCAAGGGAGCCACGTTTCAGGATAAACTATTTATCCTGAAACGCACAAGCTGCTACAAACGCACCATTAATCCATTAAATAGCCTAATAAAAATTCCACCATCAACCATCTCAATAAGATCCTCTTTGCCATGTCCATGAAAAACTGCTTCTCACCTTCACATACAACATGTCAATTTAATGCCCTTCGACGATCGTAACTTCCCATACAACCCGTTGGTCGCATCAATTTATTTCGTCCAATGATAGCTTGTCAATTTGCGACTGATTGTAACTTCACACAACTCGTTGGTCTCATTAATTTATTTGGTTCCATGATATCTTGTCACAATTTCCTTGCTTCTTCTTTGATTAGATTTTTTTTTTTGTATTTTGAGCCGGAGCGAGTGTGAGAGAGAACCGAGTTTGTGTGTGAAGACGATTAACATGAGTGACATTTTAATAAATGATAAGCTTTGAATGTTAGATATACAAATAAAATATTTTAANGTTTTTTCGAGTCATTTCGAGCCGAACACGAGCGAACAAACGTGTTCGGCTTAACGAACGAGCCAAACACGAGCTGTTCACGAACAACAAGTCGAATTGACAGCCCTACATATTGGTGTTGGACATTTTAGTTTAACGATGTAAATAAAAGAGAGGAAGATTCACCTACATACCCCTTAATTCATGCATATTTACATATCTTACACCTAATTAAACTTAAAGCCTGACATATATGCCACCTTACCCATATATGAGAATGTATATTAAACTAGCAATTTTTTATATGATATGAAAGATGTAGGTGGTATAAATATAAAAACTAAAATGCATAACACTTTAAATAGCATAAAAAATAACATTAAACTTCTCAATAACTTCTCTTCGTGATATCCATGACTAAACTCGTCTTCTCCCTCACATACAACATGTCTTTGTTGATGCCCGTAATTTCACATGCAACCTGTCGATCTTGTCAATTTATTTCGCAAATGATATCTTGTCACAATTTTCGCACTTTTTTTGTCGTTGAGATTTATTGTATTTTGAGCAGGAGCGAGTGAGATTGACAAACAAATTCGTTTGCCACAAAAGTTAATATGAGTAATATTTTCATAAATGATAAGCTTTAGAATTAAAATTTAGGGATAAATATTACGAATTTTTTACGGCTCTAATAGGTGTGAGGCATTTTATAATGTTTTAGATAGGGGTGTAAACGAGCCGAACAGGAGCGAGCTCAGGCTCAGCTCGTGTTCGGCTCGTTTATATTTCGAGCTCGAAAAGTTTAAAATGGCACGGGCCGTTCACGAACAAAGAGTCATTTTGACAACCTTAATCACGTAGCCAGAAGATGTTAAAGATTGGGGCAAGATTTAAAACATCATTTGAATCGAATTTAATAATTTCTATTCTATTTTCTTCATTAATATTTTTAATTGATTATAAATATTTATAGCTTTGTAGTCAATTAAATTTTTTTTAAAAATACTACTCATCAAAGATATATATAATTGATTACTACTATTTTAAGCCAAAACGAGCCGAACACGAACAAACAAATATTTGCTTGTGTTGTTCATGTTCGGCTAGTTAACTTAGCGAACGAGCCGAACACGAGCTGTTCGCGAACAACGAGCCGTTTTGACAGCCCTAGTTTTAGATATCTAAATTATTAAATACAAAGTATATAGTGGTTTATGAGGGTCTAAACCATTCAAATGGGCGAACAAAAAGTAACTTTAAAACGAGGAATTTGCGCTGATAGCGTATTATAGATTCATTTGACTTAGATAACGATGTTGAATAAGGGGGCCATTTATATACATTCCACCCAATTTCTATATATTTACATATTTAATACCAAAATATTTTATATTTATAGCACCTAAAATTTTAATATCAAATTAATTAAGAAGATCATCATTATAACTTATAATAATTGAAATGCACAATTTCATACATAGATAAGATGGCATTTATGTAAAAATTTTAATTTACGCATTAGGTATATAAATTCACAGGAGTTGAGCGGTATATAGATGTACGACCAGAAGTTGCTATTCCGATTAGCAAGGCACAAGTAGCTTTATGCCTTTCTTGCCNGAAAATTAATAGTTTGCATCTTATATATAATAACTTAATATATAGTATAAATATCATTATAAACCTATATGAGCTGATGCATCATATTTGTACTTCTTATTAAATATAAACTAAATTTGCTTTCTTTCATATTTTTTCTCCAAATAAAGCTGATTGGTGAAGAAAGCTAGAGCCTCACAAAATGCCTTTCAGTTTTCTGCTTCAACCTCTAATGTTTTTTTATAGATAAAATTCGTTGTCTTTCGATTGATGACTTGCTCAGCGAGCCATCACCCTTTGTCGTGGTCGCTCACCCATATCTTCACCGAGCTCCTCCTCTCTTGCTCTACTTCATCTCTTTGGCAACCGTCCCTTCTTCTCCCTTCATTTCTCATCTCTTTTTTTTATTTTTTTCTTCTTTAACCCTAACTAACAATATTGCTTGACCTCTTCACTTGCATGCATGGATAATAAGAAATATGATATTTATAGGAAGAAAATGAGGTGTTTAAGAAGATAAGATGATGAGAAGGATAACTCATTCGTTAGGGTTAACAATAATAATTCATAAAAGGTTTATAAAGAGGAGAGACGTCAAGAGACATCATGATGGATCAGAAAGCAAGATTCCACTATGAATTGACTCGACCTCTTTCCTTCTTTTGAGAAATGATGTGTGAAAGGTAGGTACATGCTCTCTTATTTTCAATATCAAATCTTTTTTGTACAGAGTTATTCTTAATGTATGTATCCAAATATCGAAATCTTGCTAAGAACTTAGAAGGTCTTTGCAATAATTCAATGTTGTCAACAACCTATAGTCTGTTATTTCAGGGCTTAATTAGGCTCATTCAATAGTTTCCCGAGTTCAATGATTGATATTCTCGTGAGTGCGTGAGAGAGTCATTTGTTTACGGTGAATATTTCTTCCCGACTTTAGTAAACTATTTATGAATGATATAGGTTCAAAAAGGTTAGACGTTGTAGCAGCCTCTTGTTCAAACGATATTCTACTTCGTGTTTTTTCTTGTGTTAAGTTCATGAGCCTATAAATGGTCATACAATCAAATCCTAGGTACCGACATTTATAACACCTATGCTTTAATTTTTATGTACAACCACCTTGCATACATGTGAAAATGTGTATTTCATTTTTCAGAGATGAAAATAATGGTACTTTAAAGTTAATTATACTCTATAAAACAATATTATTGATGAACATAATTTATCATTTGTTTTATAATTTAATAACTTATTTGAGTGTAACAAATAAAACATAATTAAATGGCAAGTAGAAGCCAACTAAAATATTAAATTTTATTTATGCATCCTAAACATAATCAATATTTATTTAGCTATTATTATTA
This sequence comes from Phalaenopsis hybrid cultivar, assembly GCA_002079205.1. Taxonomy (NCBI): domain Eukaryota; kingdom Viridiplantae; phylum Streptophyta; class Magnoliopsida; order Asparagales; family Orchidaceae; genus Phalaenopsis; species Phalaenopsis hybrid cultivar. The sequence goes on from JXCR01120569.1 coordinate 45,775, forward strand.
TTTTTCTTGTTATTTTATGTAAATGATTACATAATCTTAAGATTTTATAAGATCATGTTGGTGTTGGACATTTTAGTTTAATGATGTAAAAAAAAGAGAGGAAGATTCACCCTTAATTCATGCATATTTACATATCTTACACCTAATTAAACTTAAAGCCTGACATATATGCCACCTTAAAGCCTGACATATATGACATATATGCCACCTGACAATTAAATGACATTTTATAATGTTTTAGATAGGGGTGTAAACAAGCCGAGGCTTAGCTCGTGTTCGGCTCGTTTATATTTCGAGCTCGAAAAGAGTGTTCGTGTTCGGCTCGTTTGCTTAGCGAGCCGAACGCGAGCCGTTCACGAACAAAGAGTCATTTTGAAAACCTTAATCACGTAGCCAGACGATGTTAAAGATTGAGAGAAGATTTAAAACGTTATTTGAATCGAATTTAATAATTTTTTATTCTATTTTATTCATTAATATTTTTAATTGATTATAAATATTTGTAGCCTTGCAGTCAATTAAATTTTAAAAAAGTACTACTCATCAAAGATATATCTAATTGATCAGTACTATTTTAAGCCAAAACGAGCCGAACACGAACGAACAAATATTTCCTTGTGTTGTTCGTGTTCGGCTCGTTAACTTAGCGA
>JXCR01120569.1:46439-74645 GCA_002079205.1 Phalaenopsis hybrid cultivar
CGTTAACTTAGCGAACGAGCCGAACACGAGCTGTTCGCGAACAACGAGCCGTTTTGACAGCCCTAGTTTTAGATATCTAAATTATTAAATTTAAAGTATGTAGTGGTTTATGAGGATCTAAACGATTCAAATTGGCCAACAAAAAGTAACTTTAAAACGAGGAATTTGAACTGATAGCGTATTATAGATTCATTTGATTTAGATGACGATGTTGAATAAGGGGGCCATTTATATACATTCCACCCAATTTCTATATATTTACATATTTAATACCAAAATATGTTATATTTATAGCACCTAAATTTTTAATATCAAATTAATTAAGAAGATCATCATTATAACTCTTAATAATTGAAATGCACAATTTCATACATAGATAAGATGGCATTTATGTAAAAATTTTGATTTATGCATTAGATATATAAATTCATAGGAGTTGAGTGGTATATAGATGTACGACCAGAAGTTGCTATTCCGATAGCAAGGCACAAGTAGCTTTATGCCTTTCTAGCCACAGTGCTAAGCTATCAAAGGGATTAGTCCATGAGTGGACAACAACAAGGGGACGAATTCAGAGTGCTAGATGTTTGGGCAAAGGTCGGACAAATAGCCAAGGGCCGAGGACTGAAGGTAGAACATCGAGAGCCAAGTACCAAAATCCTTGCCATCCACCAGTTTGCTTTAGAAAGGAGAAATTTACATAAGGCAAACAACACATGAAGCATACGAAGCATGGAGAAATTTTCCATATTGTAGACTACATAAGAAGTAGAACAAGCATGAGAAAAATTTATATAACTAGACTACACATGAATAGATGGAAGCACATGACAAACTCTACATAATAAAAACTTCATGTAGGGTAAACTATACATGAAATTTAAGGTAGCTTCATATAGGAAATTCATATGAAAGTGAATATTACAAGTGCCTACATGAAGGTAACTATATAGAGAAAGGATGAAAATTATAGTAGTGAGAGAAGGAGAAAAAGAAGAAAAAAAAGGGTATAGAAGAAGATGGAAGAGGTGTGTGGAGGAAAAAGTGCACGGAGAAGGAGAAGATTGAGAAGTCGAGGGTAGTGGAATAAGAAGAAGGAGAAGATTGAAGTATAAAGGGTAGTGAAATAAAAAGAAGAAAGTTGATGGGAAAAAATTAGGAGGAAATGTAAAATAAAGAAAATGAAAAAGAAGTGTTAGAAGAAGAAACAAAAAAGAAAGTTAAGAAAAAGAAGAATATGAAAGTAGAAGATGAAATATTGGAAGAAGTAATAGAGTGAGACAATACGATAATTATAGTGGAAGGCCGAAGATCACCAGAATGGAAGAGAGAAACATGAGCATCGAAGTGAAGTGGAAAGTAACAAAGGGAAGAAGGAGAAACCTAGTTTTGTGGTTTGGAGTTTTTCAGAGGGGAATAGCACACCCTTCTATCCATGCGAGACCTCATTTAAATGACCAAAGATTTAGATTCATTTCGGTTATGAAGGGGCTCATATAAAAGGTTTGGATGAAGGGGCTCATATAAAAGGTTTTAACGATTTAGATTCATTTCGAAGTTTGTTTATATATTTGACCAATTTCCATGTATTTTCATGCTTGAAAGCACACCACTAAAAATTTCATGTCAAAACTTATTATATTTTATTGAGACATTAATAATGCATCAAATGTAGCTTATAACACGAAATTACAAACGCTACACTGATCAGTAGAGACAATGATAATTTTGGTTATAAAAATAATAATTTCAAAATATTCCCTCATCAAAATGAGTTTTGGTCCAATTCTTAGATCTGTTAAGGTGAACCATCAAATCGAGCATCTCGACATAACGAATCCAAAGAGCTCAAGATTGCTCAATTCTAACATCGTTCAAGCACTTAAATGTCCATAAAACACTTTGTGATCAAAGGAAGCTCTCTGTACTGCTTGATCAAAGTGGTTCATATTTCTACATTCATTGCACCCAAAACACTATTAATAGAGCCCTACCTCTCTCATGAGAGGTGGCGGGAGATTTGAGAGAGAACTTAAAGCTTTAAGGAGTAAAAGTTAAATAGAGCCTCACTCCTCTTATGAGACGGGGCGGAGACTTGAGAGAGAACTTAAAGCTTTGAGAGAGCTAAAGTTCAGGACCATCTCTGCACCGTCGATCGTCATCGGCCGCAGTCGACCACCTTTGACTGCTGTTGACACCCGCTGACTGTCATCGATCACCGACAACAGCCGACGATCGTCGTGGACCACTTTATATAGCCATCAACCACTTTATATAGCTATCGACAACCACCGACCGTCGTTGAGCACTAATGTCGTCATCAACTACCACCGAACGTTATCGACCGCTGACCACTGTCGACCACCACCAATCGGAAGTCGTCAGTTGATATTGTTACCTAGAAACCCTATTAACCATTTTCCGTCAGTGGACAAAAGATCTTTGTAATTATTAATTAATAGTAGATTTTTATATCTGGTTCAGACTCCGTGGTTTTTTCACTTTAGGGTTTTTAACGTAAGAACTTCTGGTGTCATTACTGGTTGTTTTCTTTTACCTGAGTGTGTGTTGAATTCTCATGCAATACTAAGACAATAATACATTATTCTACCGCCGTGAATTTTCTAACACGCATCATTTATAAATGGTTTGATATAGTTGCATTAGTAGACAATATTAATGAGAGATGTCTTAATGGATTTAACTTATAGATTTAACTTAAATCCAACCAAACACCAAAAAAATAAATATTAATTTGTACTATCTTTTAATTCATAATTTATAATGTTTTGTAGTTTTTCGATCAATGTTAAATCGATTAACAGTCTTCGACATACCTAACATCAGTATATGTCATATGATCTAATTTCGAGCCGAGCAAAGGTCGGTTCGAAAGACATTTCATCGAATTTTTTTTTCTCATAGCTCGGCATGTTTATTTCAATCAAAGCTTGATATACGGGCGAAAATCTGAATCAATTTTTTACTATTTGTCATTGTTCGAGCTAAATTCACATATCTCGCCTATGTACCGCCTGATTTCGACGTAGGAAGAATGACATGAATAAACTTTAAATGTCATAAGTTCGTAACATGTTTAATTGATGAATTTATAAGTTAATTAATTAATTATTAACCTAATCGTGATGCCAAGGTTCAGTTTAGGCTAATAAGAAGTTAATTAAGGGTTAGTTAAGATGAAAAAGGGTCGGTTTGGGTAGGATTAATATGTTAAATTGATGGTTTAAGGGTAATTAGTGGAGATTAGTCTTGGCTAGGCTGTGATTAGTCTTGATTACAACATATCCATGCAAAAAGCCCTGTGGATTTCCATTAGAAAATGCGACATTTAGGATAGAAAATGGATAAACTTTAAAAGTCCTAAGCTCCTAACATGTACATAATAAACCTTTTTAGGGGCTATTTAACTATGGCTATAACCCTATATTTAAGCTATAAATCTCGTTAATCTTGATAAACGGTCATTTTGGACAAAATGAAGCACCAGATTTAATTAATCCGGGTTTCGTTTATTTCCGACATAAATCCCGGATTTACTAAATCCCGCAAATCGACGGATTTAAGTTCACTGCGTAAATTTTTGGGATTTTAAATTGGTTGCCAGACAGTTTTCGAGATTTAACCTGTTCCTAATAAATTAAATCTCAACCGTTGTCAGACTGCACCTAAAAGGCAAAAACCCTAAATTCTTATATCTTTACTCATTTCATACCTAAACAAGTGAAGATGAAGAATGGTGTTAGCAAGCTTACCTTCCTCAGTGGTTTCCTGAAGCAAGCACATGAAAAGAAAGAATGGTGCGAGCAAGCTTACCTTCCTGACTGGTTTCAGGTAGGAGCGGAGCGGAAGGATGCGAAAGAGGAAAGTTTATGTGGTTTCCGTAAGCCGCGATCCGGTAGTTGTCTTCCGAGCTAGCTCGAATGGTGACTGCATTGTGAAGAAGAAAGAGTTTTAGGGTGAAACCGGGAGACGAGTGAGACAAGTCTAGAACGAGCGAAGAGGACGAATGGTGCGAGTAAGAATACCTTGCTCATTTTTTGTAGGGGCGGAGTGGAAGGATGAGAAAGATGAAGTTTTGATGGTCTCTATAAGATGAAGTTTCGATGGTCTCTATAAGTGACGATCCCGTCGATGTCCTACTAGATAGCTCGAATGGCGACTCTATGCGAGGGAAGAGATTTAGGACGGTTTTTGACGGCTTAGTAACAATATTATAAATGCTGGTTATTATTCATAGTGTAACCAACGATGTACAATGTCGGTAAGTCTAGATAAGTCGCTGAAAAATTATTCCGTATAAAAGAGTGATGGGTCTGAGAATAGTAATGGCGTAAGATATTACATGTTAATTATAAGTCGCTAAGCATTTGCTTGTCTGTTGAAAGTCCCCTCTGATCTGGGGTTCGATTTCCCCCGAGTGTAGAATGTAGTACTAGAATTCTAGGTGCATGAGGGATGGTCGATGCTCGTATAATTGCCTCCGACCAATCCTTTATATATATAATATTATATANAGTAAGTCTAGATAAGTCGTTGAAAAATTATTCCGTATAAAAGAGTGATGGGTCTGAGAATAGTAACGGCGTAAGATATTACATGTTAATTATAAGTCGCTAAGCATTTGCTTGTCAGTTGAAAGTCCCCTCTGGTCTGGGGTTCGATTTCCCCCGAGTGTAGAATGTAGTACTAGAATTTTAGGTGCATGAGGGATGGTCGATGCTCGTATAATTGCCTCCGACCAATCCTTTATATATATAATATTATATANTTGAGAAATTCAGTCGGCTTACGACAGCCAATTAATATTTTGATAAAAAATGTATTGATTTATTAATTAGCATTCTTAGATATAATAACTTAATATTATATATATATATCTCTATAAACATATATGAGTTGATGTATTGTATACGTGTACTTCTTCTTAAATATATACGACTGGCTAGAAGATAGATCTAAACTTTGCTTTCTTCCAAATTATTTCTCCAAACATCTCAACAATGCAATCAAAGTCAACTCTTTAAGTCTGATCTCCACATCTTTACTTAACTTTTTTCTTTCTTCAACAATCAGTTTAAAGTTAGAGAGCACTTCATAGCCTACTTTGTAGATGGAATTCGTGTCCTTCCGATCGATGCCTTGTTTGAAGACCCACCGACCTTTGTCATGGTTGTTCACCCATATCTTCATTGAGCTCCTCCTTTCTTGCTCTACTTTCTCTCTTTGGCAAAAATTTCTTCTTATCTAACTAAACAGTGATACGGATTACTTCTTTCCTCCCTTCATTTCTCTCCTCTTTTTATATCCTTCTTACTCCCTAAGCCTAATTAGCAATGTTGCTTGAACTATTCACTTGCATGCATGTGTGATAAGAAGTACATTAATCATAGTAAGAAAATGAGGTGTTTAAGGAGATAAAATGAAGAGAAGGATAACTCATTCCTTAGGGTTAATAATAATAAGTCATTTAAGATTTATAAAGAGGTGAGATGTCAAGAGATATCATGAAAGAAGAGAAAGTAAGATGCTACGGTGAATTGACTAGAATTCTTTTGTCCTTTTGAGAAATTGATGTGATAGGCAGGTACATCTCTTATAATTTGGTATCGAATCTTTTTTATATATATAGTTGTTTTAATGTATGCATCCACACATTGAAAATTTGTGAAGAAGTAAGATGATCTTTATAGTAATTCAATGTTGTNGTTTGTATGAAAGAACTGAAGTTTTGGTGTGAGAGATATGTAAATAAAAAGTAATTGAATGTGTGATGTATGCAAATCTTCCTAAAACTTTTCTGCTCTTTTCCACATTTCTCTCTTGCATCCTGGCTCTCTATAGGTATTTGAAACTCTTTTTAAGGCTCCATTTAATTATTGGTATATAATTGTATACGAAAAATATGTCAACACGAATTTCGAGTCAATACAGTAGTCAAGTCAAATGACGAACGAATGAAGGAATCTGCCCACGGTCGACAACTCCAAAGCAAGAAGAGCCCCTTGAAGCCAAGCTTAATGATCGAGCCACTAAAAAGCCTGACGACTGGCCTAAACTAACTGATCGAAAACAAAACATGACGACCGACTAAAAACCGGCAAGGCGGATCGAGGGAAAACAATGGAGTGTGCACCTACCGATTGTCTAGGCCCACACCGATCGGATAAGCCCACTTGTCATTTAATATATCTGACACATGTAATGTACTAAAACCCCCCTCAGAGACTAATGCTTAGAGGATATACTTGTAATTCTAAAACCCATACCCCTATTTCTATAAATAGGGGTTCAATTTTTGAATAAAAGTTACACGCTTTTACTGTTCATTACCGTCTTTCTCTTTCTTTTCTCTTTCTCCACGACACTCTATTCCTTAGGTGTGCTTTTCTAATATTTTCGGATTCAACATCCTTTTAGGTGCAATAAGCGTAAGACCATGCTATCAACAAGAAGAGGAGCACAACAACAACAGGAGGAAACCAACCAGAGAGATAGTGGAAGCAGGATGTACGAGGGAGATTGTAGAAGAATTCGTGCAACGAGGACTGCAGAACTTGAGAATGTGTTCAGCGAGAAGCACAAAACCCTCCTCGAGAGGAAGTGCCGACACACAATGGGAGGAGACCGAGCCATGTCCGGAGAAAGCGGGAAATTTGTTGTACCAAGACAACACCAGATCCGCCCCGATGGTGGAAAGACACCAATTTGGGCGAGCTGAAATGTTGCAACAGTTAGAGAACGCATTCTCTCTTCAAATCTCGAGAGCTAAACCCCCAAAGAAATTTAAACTCTCAGCTTTGGAATCCTGTAAGGGATGATCAGATCCCAATGACCACTTGACCTCTTTTGAATCATCAATGTTCTGCTAAAGATCTCTGACGCATTCAAATGTCGATTTTTCTTCACTACGTTGAGGTCATTAGCTCTGAGATGGCTCAACTCACTACCGATTAGGGTAATTGCCTATTTTGCGGAATTCAAAAAGGCTTTTTCTGGCACATTTCACCAGTGCCCAAAGGCCTAAGAAGAGTGTCCATTCCCTGCGGCAACTTAAGTAGGGACCAATGAGAGTTTGTGATCATTCGTTGCACGATTTCAGAGAGAAATGTCAGAGGTAAAAGACTTGAAATCCGATAAGGCCCAGGCCGCTCTGACCTAAGGATTGAAGTCTGAGAGGTTCTGCTTCGACCTCAAACTCGCAGAACCCCAAGAGTTTAACCGAACTAATGGAGATGGCCAACAAGTACATCAACGGTTTGTGCACGTTCCAAAGCCCGAGCTCCCAAACCAGAGATTCCAGAAAAGGCCACCGCAGAGTATTGGGTAGAGACCGAAGAAGAACACACGACCACCCAGTCGCCCGTGTTACAAAAATCATCCCCACAACAACAATGTAGCCGACTATCACAGCGACCAAAGGGGTCAGACAAGGAGGCAAAACGAACGATTGATTCAGTATCATAAAAGACCAGCCCTACACCATGAACGACCACGATACGATCACAAAGGTCCCAAGGCCACTCCTCTGAGGGTATCAATGGCGAAAATAGTAAACGCCATCCAGGACAAGGAACTTTTTAGGAAAGCGCCACTATTGAAAGACGGAGCTTTCTTTGGAGACACTAAGAAGTACTATAAGTACCACAAAGAACATGGTCATGATACGAATGGTGTGGACATCTTCGAAATCTGATTAAAGAGTTAATCAAGGCGAGAAAGTTGAAGGAGTCCGTGGCTCCAGGAACTGCGACCTAGAGGCAAGGAAAAGCCCCAATTGTACAAGTACCAGATTGGCCAGTCCACACCTACGCCATTCATATAACTGGGGTAGCACTTGCCATATTTGGGGGAACTGAATCATCCCGACGAGCCAACCGAAAGGGGCAACATACTAGGAAATTTTGCGTCACTACTTTTGCCCCAAAGAATAAAAGCCATCCAACTATTTTCTTTACAAACAAGGATTTGCCCCCAAAAGAAAACCCGTACAATAATGCTATCATGGTGACGACCGTAATCAATAACTATCTAGTAGGGAGCAACCTGATTGACTCAGGGAGCTCAGTCAACGTGTTGTTCAAAACTATGTTTGACAAGCTGAGCCTATCAGTCGACCGGATGACCGTGTCGACTGGTCCGTTATATGGCTTTTCAGATTAAAGGAAAGAAATATTTGGAAAGATAGGAATTGCAGTCAACTAGGAAGAAAATGAAAAATAGTTCACATTAAGGGAGGGTTTGCTTGTGGTATATTCTCCCCCAACATACAACAGCATCTTCGGCCACCTGCTTCTAAATAGCTTCAGAGCTGTAGTTTCTACCTATCAAGTTGTAGTGAAATTCTCGGGAGATGGAGAAATCATCACAGTCAGAAAAAACTTAAAACAATCTCGGGGTTGCTGCCTTCGAGCCATCAACAATGTGGAACACGACCCCATAGATATCCATAATTTAAAAAATCTCGAGACTAATGAGACCACCCTAGAGATACCTGCCATCGACAGAGAATCGGATAAATGTTTTCTAATTAGTGAAGCTTTTGATGGAGGATACAGAGAGTTGCTGGTCCAGACTCTCTGAGGGAACCAAGACGTTTTTGTCTAGTTAGCAGTAGAAATGCCTGGTGTATCGATCGACGTGGCATGCTATCGGTTTAACATCAATCCATCAACCAAAACGGTGAAGCAAAAGATCATAACCTCGACATCAACACTAGCAGGACCCATCAGAGAGGAGGACAAAAGCTGAAAAATACAGACTATATTCAGGAGTTGTAATACCCAAATGGATCTCCAATGTCGTGATGGCGCAAAAGACTAACAACAGAGCATGTGTGTTAATTTTACCAACCTGAATTCAACCCACCCGAAAGACGGAAACCCCATGCAGAGGATTGATGCCCTAGTAAATTCAACAATCGGCTACTAAGTCTTGAGCTTACTGGATGCATTCTCTAGATACCAACAGATTAACATGTACTCCGTTGATGGGAAAAAAACTTCTTTTAATACCAGTGAAGGAACTTATTTTTATAATGTTATACCCTTTGAGCTAAAAAATGCTAGGGTGACTTGTTAACGCCTTATGAATATAATTTTCATGAATCAAAGGAGAAAAATATTGAAGTGCATGTTAATGATATGTTAGTTAAGAGTCGATCGGTCACACAATATATATAAGATTTAAAAGAAACCTATCAAACACTTAAGAATTCAACATGAGGTTAAATCCATTAAAATGCATGCCATTTAGAGCAGGCAAATTCCTTGGATATCTTACTGACCACTGAAGACATAAAAGCCGACCCCTGGAGTGCTAAAGAAATTCAAAAACTAACTGGTTGGATAGCTGGACTCAGTCAGTTCATCTCCAAATTAGGGGATAAATGTGCAGCTTTCTTCAAATTACCAAGGAAGGCCAAAAATTCCGAGTGGACCGGCGAGTGTGAAAAAGCCTTCACAAGCCTTAAACGATCTCTCGCCTCTCCACCTCTAATTCAAAGTCCAAAACCGAAAGAAGAACATTCTCTATAACTAGGGGTGGAACCAGACGTAGTCAGTTCAGTCTCGGCCAGGGAATAACTAGAGAAACAATACCAAGTATACTACACCAACAGGGTCCTCAGAGATGCTGAATTCAGGTACCCGATAATGGAAAAGCTAATATTTTCTTTGATCATTTCAGTGCGTAGCCTCTGGCCATATTTTCAAATACACCCAAATCGAGTCATTACTGACCATCCATTAACATTTGTTCACTCGGTCGGAACATTCCGGTAGGTTACTCAAGTGGGCGGTAGAATTAAGTGTATTCAACATCTCCTACGTTCCTCAAGAGTCGATTAAGGTGCAGGCTATCCCAGACTTTGTGGCGCATTTCTCTGAACTAGTGGAAGCAGAGAAGTTGGCGACGGACGGGTATACATGGACACTGTTCCCCGATGGAGCATCTAGCCAATCTAGAGTGAGACTCGAACTGTTCATATGCAGCCCAATTGGGAAAAAAAATTTACCACTCAGTCGACGTAAGTTTCTAAGTAACTAATAACTAAGCAGAGTATGAAACTTTGATCGCAGGTCTCCGCTTAGCGACCAATGTGAGCTCTGCACATACTAGTGACGACGAACTCGTAACTAGTCGTGAATCAAGTTAATGGAGAGTTATCATCAAGGGATGAGGTTATCACAAATTACCTCGAAAAAATGAAGGCTGGAATCGGGAGATTCGCCAACTTTAGAATCGAACACGTAAAAAAGATGAACCAGATCGTCGACCTCCTATCCAGAAGTCTTCGCCTAGGAGAAGGATCACATATTAAAATTGATCGGCCCACCATTAAAGAACAACCAGTTATGGAGGTGACCATCGAAGAAAAGAAGAGCTGGATAGATCCCTACATTCGTTACTTAAAAATGAGGAAAGTTGACGAAGAAGTTACAGATCCAAGGAAATTCAATTTAAGGTTGCTCAATATATGATGAACAAAGGAAAATTATTCAAAAGATCAACTGCATCCCCATATCTGAAGTGCGTCAGGGAAAGCGGGATCAAAGATATTCTCCGAGAGGTCCATACAAAGTCATGTGGATCACTCCAAAGAAAACATTAGCACACAAAATCCAACGACAAAGATAATTTTGGTCGACATTACTTAAAGGTGTAGAAGGGCACTCCCGTAGATGTGTGCAATGTCAAAAATACAACCCATTGCGACACCAACCAACCCACAAACTTCATCTGATTGTCAGTCCAAGACTTTTTACCATCTAAGGACTTGATATCTTCAGACCATTTCCGCTATCGAAGTGCCAACCCAAGTTCCTGCAATAAGTCGTTGACTACTTCTCAAAGTAGTAGAAGCAAAGGGCCTCACACATATAATGACAAAGGAGATTTGGAATTTTATTTAGACTGAGCTGATCTGTCAATGTGGTTTGCAGTTTGTTATCATTATGGACAAAGGAACCTAGTTCGCTGACTAGGGAATCTGGGATTTTTGCAGAAACCAAGGGATTAATATCAAGTTTATCTCGGTACATCACCCATGAACGAACGGCCAAGCAGAAGCCGCTAACAAAATCATCTTGAATTTTCTAAGGAAGAAGGCAGAAGAAGCCAAAGGAAAACAAATTGACGTGCTTCCCTCAGTGCAGTGGGCAATCTGAACAACACCATCAACATCAACCTAGCCAAACTCCGTTCATGCTGTCTCACGGGATGGAATCAATGTTGCCAGTCAAATACAATCATTACAGTCAGAGGGTCTGATCGCTTTTACTTTTAAGGAAGAAAATCTAGCAGCATGAAGCAAATAACGAAAGAATAATGCTTGTATTGGACTTGATAGAAGAAAGCTGGGCTAACTCAACTCTTCGGTAAGAAGAGGTTAAGCGGGGGACAACCAGTACCACAACAAAAACGTCTGAGAAGAAGCATTCATCCCTAGATATTTGGTATTGAGGAAAGCCAACCTCGCAACTCGAGAAGAGGCAATAAAAAAACTAGACCAAACTTGGAAAAACCCCTAAATCATTAACTAGAAGGCGGGATCTGAGGCGTACAAATTAAAAAAGTATGCATGAAACAAAGTCTCACGAACTTGGAGCGACGATGACTTGAAAAGAATTTTTCATTAAAATTTGTATTGAATGTTAATGGAACTTCCTGATATTTATTTGTAATCTTTTTCATTAAGAAACAAAGGATAGATATACTGCTTTTTTCTAAATTGTGTTGTTTATGATAATTTCCCCAAGTCAAATAAACTCGTGGAACTAAGACAAAAAAGAAGAGGAACCTTCAAGCAAAGTTATCTACGTTCAGGGAACTAACGTAGCTAAAAAAGAAATAACCCAACAATGAAGGTCGTTATCGTCCGATCAGAAGAAAAAAACCCCCTTTGGGCCGACCAGACGAGGGACGTCGTTTTCCACAAACTTAAGCCCTCCAGCTAAGAAAAAACAATATAATCTGAGATGTTGTCTGTCCCGCAACGACAAACTTTGCGAAGGGTACGACGACAATCATCTTGGGGAATAGGGAAATTGGGGCAACCACCTCCAAAAAAGAGGGGAAACTAACCTTGGAAATCTATCTTAGCAACTACAGCCCATGTAAGTGAAAAGTAAAGAACCAGGCTCTAATGCCCTAGAGATGATTCACCACTCGAAAAAGACAAGCTTGGTAAGAGGTATACAACGATCATTTTCGACCATTGAGATGATTCTCCACCCGACAATGATAAGCTCTGTGAGGGATATACAACGATCATCTTCAACCCTAGAGATGATTTGTCACCCGACAACGACAAGCTCCACGAGCCGTATACGGCGATCATCATCGACTCTAGAGATGATTTGCCACCTGACAGCGACAGGCTCTGTGAGGGATACTATGGTTGTCGTCTTCGTGGTTTAGCTAAGCAAATCTAACGGAGACCGCAACCTCCCTCAATTAGCTCACCAAGGATTCTGTCTCGGAGAATTAATAACCGACCGGCTAGGAAAAACGTAACCAAAAGTAAACATTGATGTACAAAGTAAAAAAAAAGAGATTCTTTCATTGACAGAAGGAATAAGAAATGTCTTCATTTATATGAAGTTCTTTCGGCTACAAAAAGCTTTTCTCGTTTACACTTCTATGACACATCACATTCAAAAAGAAAAGAAAATTTCCAAAGAAAATTCAGGTTTAAACATTGAAGGACTCTTCAACATCCTCAACATCCTCCTCTTCGACCTCCTCCACTCCCTCGGCGTGGCCAACCCTTCCGCCGCCTAGTCAACCCATTCATCTTCGGGATCTGAAAGAGTGTACCTAAATCTTCCATCTCCAGTCATTTGGGACGACCCATTTATGTTTCATAAATCTTTTGATGGCGAGGGAAGTACTGACCTCTATTAGATGAGAAAGGCCCCCGACACGTTCCTCTCGGGTTATCATCGAATACAATTTCTCTTTAAGCTCTTGGTTCTCCTTAAGGAGAGCGACCATCCAAGTGTCGAGCTCTTGAGCCTCTGACTTACTCTCATCCAAAGATAAATCTCTCATCAGTCATAACGGCCTTTCGTTTTAGCTTTCGGATCCTTGAGGTTGATATCTCGTCTTGTTCTTCAACTCCATCAAGGAGAATCACTTGGAAGTGTGAAGCCTCCCAAGCTAAGGTGTGGTATCGATCAGCCGTCTGAAACATTTCCTGCCTACTCAACGATCGCTACACCTTCTCAAAAGCGGAGGATCACAACATCTCCACCAAGGTAGACAAATAATGCCCATTCATGGGAGTATTGGGAAACCAATTTGTCTCCCTATCAATAAGAGCGTAGTGGCCTCTCGTCCACACACCAGCTCCTTGATCGTGCGAAAAGGACCAATCCGATAAAGATCATTTCCTTTCTTTAAGAGAGAAGAGAGGGCAAACCTCTGTCTGAGGTGGGAAACTTTTCTTCCCAATGGGGGATATCCATTTCTCCCACTACATTGTATCCATCCTTTACTTCAGACACTGTTCCAATTGAAATGGGGTGGGAGGCGCGACTAGCTTCCCCTCATTCTTGTAGACCTATAAATGTCTACCCTGAGGTCATAGACCATACTTTGTCGACTACTAGATCTCCTCTCAGATCACCAAAAGCAAGGGTACAAGGAGTTTGAAAAGGGTCCTGACCCGACTTGCAATTACGCAGTAATTTAACTTCCAAAATATGACCAAAAACCCAAATTTAAATTTAAAGGCTAGTGTGCAAAATTGAAATGTTATAAAATTTAGAAAATATATTACACACTAGAGGTACTACGCAAGTATACGTATTGCTTCAAGTAATATAGGTTTTCTTTAAAGACCCCAGTATTGATCCTGCAGAGAAGCGGGGTAAGAAAACCCTTAGGCAAAATCCTAGTCTAATATTATCAAGTCTTTGGTTGGAAGGTCGATTAAGATAGTGTTTTATCTAGCAACTGCTCCTAAATACAAATATTAAATATAAGGATAACAAATATTCTTAAATGCAAATATTAATTCTAAAGATAGTTTATCTGGATAAATTGGTTTGGAGAATTTCGAGATGTAAAAAACTATCATTCTCAAGTGCAACGACATAGAAAATGTGAAGGAATAAAATGCATAGAATTTAATGTAGTAGTGACAAATATGAGCATACATATTCTTTTAACTCGTTCGAGCATAAAGAACATTGACTAATCTAAAGTTGGTGTCGACATGTATAGTAGTGCTGGGTAAGTTCTAGTCCCTCACTCCTATATTACCCACTGTGCCCTCTCTATAGGACCTATCAGTGACCCTTAATTTCAATCTCTAGACCAAATTGATAAAAGAATCTTGTCTGTCACCCTAGAAACAACAATTTTACGCCCATCAAATTTTATTTTCCTATTTATTTGCACCCCCCAAACGATCATCATTGCTCTTTCCAAAGTGAAATGTGGTACTCGCTAGTTGGAGAAATCTTAGCTTTCTCGGGTTTGCAAGTTTATCAAGAAATTTTAACAATACAAGTGATCCGCTGCAAAATAAATTAAGAGCTGGTAAAAATACCATCACATTTATAAAATAAGAGAATTTCTAAGCAAATTTAAATTCCTAAACATAAATCCAATTCATTGCAAAAGAAAAAGTAAAATGAAGATAATGACATAAACAGTAAAAGAATTGATGAATACTTTTAGGAAATTGGTTTCGGAGGAGATTTGAGAAAAAAAGAAGGATGAAGATGATGGTGATAATGGCTTCGGTTATGAACCCAATCATACAAAGATGAAGAGTGAAGATCTTTGAGGAATATAAGTCCTCTTGTTTTCCTCTCTTTCCCCGTTTTTTCATTTGGCAAGAAGGCGCATCTATTCATATGAATTATACTGCACAAAAGAGAAAAAAATATAAAATCATAATTTATCTTGAATTTTATGAGGGATGGACGGGCAATAGTCCCTTTCGGCCCATCTAGGTTAACTTTAACTATACGCTCTCTAAAACTAAAAATTCCAGGATTTGACCGAATCAAATATGAGTATATTATATGTCCCGACTTTAATCAAATTTATATGAAAAACATCGATAAACCTTTGTCTCTTCAAAGAATATTCTCTGTTATCAATGGATATCTATATAAGAGAAAACAACTTTGTATTCCTGGAACTTCACTTAGAGAATTTTTAATCTCTGAGCTGCATTCTGAAGGTATAACTGGACACTTTAGAAATGATAAGCCATATGTTTAATAGAAAATCGATTTTTTGGCCTTCAATTAAGAAAGATGTTAAAAAATTAGTAGTCCAATGTTTGACTTGTAAACAAGCAAAAGCCAATAACAAAAAAATTGATCAATATGCTGCATTACCGATACCCTATAGACCTTGGGAAGATCTCTCTATGGATTTTATCATATGATTACCCCGCACAAGCTCGAGGACATGACAAGATATTTATTGTAATTGATAGCTTCTCAAAGATGTCTTGTTTTTTACCATGCTCCAAAACTAATGATGCTTCCCACATTGCTAGATTATTCTTTAAGGAAATTGAACATCTGCATGACCTACCTTCAATCATTGTGTTTGACCGTGATGTTCGATTTGTTTCATATTTTTGAAAAACCCTTTGGAAGTTATTAGGCACGAAATTAAAATTCTCAACTGCCTTTCATCTTCAAACAGATGACCAAACTGAGGTAGTTAATCGAACATTAGGAAACCTTTTAAGATGCCTTGTAGAAAAGAGTCTAGGAAATTGGGACTTGCATCTACATACCTCAGAATTTGCATATAATAGGTACTAATTCTAAGAAAACCAAGACTTCACCTTTTAAAATTGTTTATGACCAAAATCCCAATCGACCAATTAATATAGTCGACCTCCCATCTCATGCATTCTCTGATTCTGCATTTTCATTAGCCAAAGATTTTCAAACCATTCATGAAAGCATAAGAAAACAAATTATTTCAAGTAATGACCAGTATGCTTCTAAGGCAAATCATAATAGATCAACACAAGTAGTTAAAGGAGACCATGTTTTGATTTGCATTCGTCCTGAGCGGTATCACACCACTAAGTTTAAAAAATTACATTGAGAGCTTGTGGCCCTTTAAAATTCTTAGAAAAATTGGATCTATGCTTATCACCTTGATCTGTCTGTCGATATACTAATCCATCCTGTTATTAATTTTGAAGATATTCTATTATATGAAGGAGTTAGCAAACATCAACTTGATTAGACTACCTCTTTGGCAAGAGATATAGTTCGACATGTGCAAAATTCTTTTTTTCTTGAAGCTGAAGGTATCGTCACCAATGAAGCACCCCTTGAACCAACTGTTGAGCATTGTTTTGCAGTTCATTGGAAGAATAAGCCACCCATTGAAGACACATGGCTGACCCACACTGATTTGGAAACTCTAAACCCAAAATTAGTACAAGACTTCTTAGATTTCAACTCTATGGAAAAGAGTTCAAATGAACCTGAGGGAGTTGATGTAGCACATCATCAAAATGAAGCCAAAGGTCCACTTACAAGAGCCCAAATAAGAGCCCAAGAAAGTGCCCAATTAAGAGCCCATTCAAAAACCATCACAAGACCCATAAGAAGAAGAAATATTTAAATTTGTACTTTATTATTTATATTTCAATTTCAGTTTCTAGAATGTTTGAAATTTCAAATTTGGAGGCTTTTATGGTTGGTCATAAAAAGGAAAAACATAACAAATGAAGAAGGTGGCTAGCCCCTTCCTTCATTAATAGCCACCTACCAACCTTCAAAAGTTCCTCCTCCTTTTATTAACTTTTTATCATTTTAATCCCAATAAATAGAGCTGATATGTAATGTTTTGGGGCAATTGAATGAAATACTTGAGTGAGAACTTTTTCTCTTGTTGCTTAGTGCTTGGTGACTTTAAGTGTTGCCTTTTCTTTGATAAGATTAGGAATTTATCTTTGTTTTTCTTTTATGATATTCATTAATCCTGCATAAAGCTTGCTTTTAAACTCTTCATCCCTCTTCATCCACGTCCCTAAGCTTCTTATAATATCAACAAACCAACAACCATTCCAAACACTTCTTCACAGCTCTTGACCAAGAAAGATCATATTAAGATCTTGTCTTGTTCCCTAAATCTAAACACCATTGTAAACCAATCAAAACCCACCCATCCACTCCAGATGATAAGTAGACATCCTAATCTAACCACTAATAATAATTTCTAACCACTTGCCCATTATTAAGCCAATTTTCCAAAGAAATATTTCAAATAAGCTAAAACTAACCTAATCCAGACTAGTCTTGGTGTTCTAGTAACCATTCTCTCCTCAATGTTTTAGCATTCTACCAAAACCTCCATATCACATCTTTAGACTTAAAATCAAACATCAATAGCAAATTTTAGTGCTTTATCTCATCAAAAAGGTCACCCGCCTCCATCATAACCTTTAGCCTCTTGTTTGACCACAACAACCTAAGGGTTTGATAGCTCAGAGACAGGCTGAGCAAGCACCTTCCCCGTATCAGCAGGATCATTGACCGTAACCATAGGCCCCGCCGAAGGGTCAACCGGTCGTGCCACGGTTTGCTCACGAAGTCTCTCCTGCTGCGAACCTGTAAGAGAGTCTGAGGACTCTCTTTGTTTCTCCTGATCATTGACTTTGGATTTCTTCAATACTCTCTTCTTGCTTGTTTCACGCACATGTGTTTTCCTCTGCCAGCCTTCTCTTCGCTTCAACCTTTAGGCCCTTGGCTCGCATGCCGACAAGGGCCATGAGAAGTGCGTCCCTATCAGCACTGGAGGCACTTTCACCAGACATCGTGACATCTTGAAGAAGGAAAAAAACCGTGCAAGGGGAAGGGATAAAAGAGGATCATGCGCAGCCGCTACTCTCTCATGGCCTATTTATAATACCTTATGCACAAAAATTTAAGGAAGTCATTAATGCAATTATATCGTCATAAATTGGATTCATACTTTTTATTTTTGTATCACGAAAAGATTCTCATGTTCGCAACACAACTTTGAAAAAGTAAAGGAACCGGAAACTAAATATGTAGACGAAAAATTATGTTGATACGAATTTTGAGGTAATCCAACGGCCAAGTCAAATGATGAATGAATGAAGGAATCTGTCGACCGGTCGACAACTCTATGGCAAGAAGAGTCTCTTGAAGTCAAGCCTAAGGATCGAGCCACTAAAAAGCCTGACGATCGACATAAGGCTGACCAATCGAACCGAGGAGTGACGATCGACTTAAAGCAGACGAGGATCGAGGGAAAACAATCAGTGGCGCACTCACCGATCTCTGAGAGCCACACCGACCAGATAAACCCACTTACCATTCAATATATCTGACATATGTAATATACTAAAAAGACCCCATCAAAGACTAATGATTATAGGGCATAATTGTAATTCTAAAACCCATACCTTATTTCTATAAATAAAGGGTCAATTTTCGAATAGAGGTTACTAGCTTTACTATTCATTACTGTCTCTCTTTTTGTTCTCTCTCTGTGACGCTCTATTCCTTGGGTGTGCTTCCTGAACATTTTTAAATTCAACAATAATAATTATATATTTGCAATAAAATTAAAAATTTGTTCTTACTTCTTTTGTGTATGAAATTGAAGAAATTACATTTGAGATAATATAATTTTTAGAAGTGTTGACTAAACTTCATCCAGATATAAATGCTAAGACTGCACATCTAATAAGTGCACAATAGTTAAAGATCATATCAGAATATTTAAAAGGAAGATTTACATACATAGGCCTATGTATTTACATATCTAACACCTAAACTTCAGTCTTTACATATATGCCATCTTACCCACGCATTAAAATGTGTATTTCAATTTTTAAAAGTTAAAATAGTGATATTTTTTATGTGATATGAAATATTTAGGCGGTATAAATGTAAAAAGTAAATTTTAGGGGTTAGATATGTAAAAACATAAGAATTGGGTTCTATGCATGTAAATGCCCTTCTTAATAATATCTCAAACTAGATTTATTGTTATATTTATTAAATTGGCGTGTTCAGTTAAGTTTTTTAATTTTACACTATTATGTATTTGCACATAAGAACAATATTTCAATAATTAATTTTAAAAAAATGTTTAGATTTTCGGGCAAATTTTACTTGAGATTTATTGAATTAATTATTTTGATTAAGCATGTTAATTTTTTTAAAAAATATTAAGGCTTGTAGGAATCTTAACATACATAAAATAGGTATCAAATGAAAAACACCTATGTATGTATACAAATACATGCATATGTAGTATTCATCTTATTTTAATAATATTAAAAATTCTATCAGAAGAATTTGTAATTTCTAAAGCAATTAGATGAAAATATAACTAAGATGGATAAAATCAGAAATTATCTTGCAGTTTAAGAAAGAAATTGGCTAAAAAATTGACTTATTTGTACCACAACTAAAAAGATATATGATATAGATTATAATTTAAAATAAAGGAATGTGATTCTTTTTTAAATTGATGATTTAAATTCTTTATTGGTGAAATCCCAAAACCCTTCTAAAGATAATATTGAATGTTCAATCTATAAACCACCAAAAAAGGACCCCTAAAATTTTTTCACCATCAAGCATGAGAACTCTTTTTATTATTAGGCTCAATCATTCTAATTTATAGTAACTTGATGAATGTTGCTTACTGAGCCGATGGCGAGCTTCACGTGCTTTCAAGTACCGTTGTTCCAAGGTAACAGACTCCAATGATTCTCTAAGCTCGGCAATTTTTACATTCACGGGATCAAGGTGTTCTACATCACAAAAAAGGTTAGAGAAATTTACATACGTAGCACACGATTCTTATCTATTTACATATCTCACAACTAAACTTCATATTTATATATATATATCATTTTGATGCTTTAAACTTATGCATAACAAAATGTATTTCACTTTTTAAAAGTGATAATAGTGTTATTTTTATGTGATATTAAGAATTTGAGTGCTATGTTTGTAAATATTAA
This sequence comes from Phalaenopsis hybrid cultivar, assembly GCA_002079205.1. NCBI lineage: Eukaryota > Viridiplantae > Streptophyta > Magnoliopsida > Asparagales > Orchidaceae > Phalaenopsis > Phalaenopsis hybrid cultivar. The sequence continues at coordinate 66,460 of JXCR01120569.1, forward strand.
AGTTTAGGTGAGATATATGTAAATATACAAGAATTGTGTGCTATTTAGTAAATGCCACAAAAGGTTATCACTAAAATAATTTAAATAGAAAATGAATATTCATAAATCCATAATCAAATGGTCATCATGGGACCAATGATCATGGCTAATGTTACTATCCCTAAGTATGAGAACATTATATTAAGATTTATCATTTCCATATTTATAGCCCCTCAAAATATACAAACCATTTTTGGCAAGATGTTGCTCGCTAGGAATATGGCCAACATGGATGTTGAAAGATATGGACTCCGGAATTTTTGATGGATTGTGAAAACAAAACTTGTACATTCCATTGCTAGGAGCTTTAAACTCAAATTTGTCACCAGATTTTCCCTTTGATGTGTGTACAGTGTCGCCTCGTGGCGAATAAACCTGTATTTCATAAGAAAATTTGCGTCGGAAGTTTCAACAAAAAAAATATGTTTGGCTCAATTTATTGCATAATATTGGCTTCAAAACACAAATGAAGCTGTTGAAACAATATTAATCAGAGTAGGAAGAAGTTCAAGTGAAAATGATTGCTCGAATGACTCGAAAAGAGCTAAGCTATATCAAAACATTCACTTGTAAAATCACATTGTTCGATAACGATACACAAATACTAATACAGAGGATAGTATTATTTAGCAAGGCAATAGGTGTTCAGTACAAACATAAGAGAGAAGGGTAGACAAAACCAGAAATGTCGGAAAATAATGTGCACAGTCAGGAGATTGCCTACTTCAATTACATTACAACTTAGCAAGGATGGCATCGCAATGTCTAAATAGTCGGAAAAAAAATAGACACAAAGCTGGCCAAAGCAACAAAGATAAATATTTATGTCATAAACCAATCCTTCCAATCAAAACACATATATTGATGCAATTTTTGAATTGCAAACTTCAAAATTAAAATCAAAATTATTTAGCCTTTAATTTTAATAAATTTATAGTCAAGTCAAGTAACTTGATAAGGCGAACACATTAATGCTTAAAAGGAGAAGAGAAACAAAATGGTCATCCAACCATTTGCAAAGGATCAAACTAATCACAATTATGTAAAAAACCTCGATTATTCAAATATGAACCAAAATACTCTCCAAACTCATTAAATATGAACTAAAATAATCATATCAGGGAACCATTTGGTTTATATTTAAATAATAGAGGGACTAAATTGACTTTATATATATTCTGTGACTATTTTAATCTCTTGTAAAAAGTCCGGGGAACATTTTGGTTTGTTTCTCATACCAAAGGTGGTCGATCTAACATTTGAATATGATTAGAAATTTCAAAAGATTAATTGAAAGATCAAACAATATCAGAATTTTATATGATTATAATCAAATTGAGCTTCTCGATAAGATAAATCTAATTAGCTCACGGTCACTCAATTTTAAGGTTATTATATCACTTGGATGTTAAATAAGATATAATAAAAATAATTAAGGTTTTCGTTAAATGTTTTAAAGTGTAGCTAAAATAATTAAAATTACATTCTCAAAAATTATAAACATAACAACATTTTTGCATAAAAAGGAGAGGTTTGTAAGTAGAGAAATCTTAAAATCCTAAAAGCTCTAGAGCTTTGCCCAATGTCAAATATTGATGACTATCACAAACAATCACAATTATTTTACCACCGTCACCTAATTAATATTATTTGACTATCATTATCCAAACATTATCGTCCAACCACAATTATCTGATCGCCGTCATTTAATTGTCATCACTCAATCGTCATTATTTGAGTATTGTCATCCCCCAACTTCCATCACAATCACTAGAGAAAGAGCTAGTTGAATACATTACTTTATAATACTATTTTATTTAGTTAAAAAGAAGAGAGAACCTATTTAATTTTAAGTGAAATAGCCTACTATTTTGTCTGGAACATGTCCCTCCATCTTTCTTTTATCCAGATTTTTTTGTTAATATTTTGATGTCTCACTAACACGTCCCATTCATTTGTTTCTATGAATTCATGAGGCTCTTTTTGGCGGACTTCGCCATCGTACAGAAGTCGGTGAAGGATACCGAGACTTTGCTCCAGATCAAGCAGGGGAGAATGGAAGTCTGCGAGATTACATCACTTCTAAAAGAAAATGTTGTAAATAAAAGACCTGAAACCTCTCATCGCCTGGACCGCCCTAAAGCAGAAAATCCACAACAGTCAATTCAGGTACGAACTGAACCTGCTCAAGCCAAGGTCATTCGTCGAGGGCTTGGAGCTAGCCAACGACGACGTCGCGCAGAAGATCTTATAGACACTTTGGAGATTAAATTGGGAACATCCGACAGACGATAGTAGAAGCGAAAGGATAGAGACGACGAGAAAAGGCAAGAGAATGATAGAGCCCATGCAGTCGACAAGGCAATAACCCTCGATTCTAGGATAACCGAGGAAATAGGGGTCGAAGGCAACATTCTGACCACCGGTTGGCTCAGTACTATGAACGACCGCACGTGTACTGGGAGATGCGGGATTTGACACCCTTGTATGTGTCGATGTTGAGCTAGCCCAGGCTATTCAAAACAAGGACTATTTCAAGAAGGCCCCTCCTTTGAAAAACGCACCGGCCTTTCACAGTCCGAACAAATATTGCACCTACCTCCAGGACAATGGGCACGGTAAGGGGTGTCGCCATCTAAAGAATTTGGTAGAGGAACTCATCAAGGTCGGGAAACTAAAGAAATTTGTCGTTGTTGGAGGCCACGCACGGTGACAGGGGAAGGCCCCAACGAAGAAGCTCACGGATGGACCCATTTGAACGAATGAGATGCAACAGGATGAGCTCATTCCAGATATATTCAGAGGAGGCGGTTGTTGACCTCATTTTGAGGTCATTACTCTTCTCCTTAGAATCCTAGGCTATAGCTCTAAGGGTTCCTTTGACTATCTTAGAAAACTAGTATTGGAATTCATCCCCTTTAGAAATTCCAGTCACTTCCTATTTCTCTTGTGATGTCTCGCATTGATGATCTGAAAATCATCGTCCTATGGTCGAGTGGTAAATGACTATCAGGTTGAGACTCAGGGAGAAGTTCCTAATAGGATCTCAAGCCCTAAGAAAACCACTTCAGGACTTTATCATCACACATGTACACCAAATGCACAAAATTCACTAAATTGCACAAGATCGAACTTAAATTGAGTCTAAAAGATGGGTGAAAATGCAAACTTCTCCGAACAACCTCGGACGATGAAATGGATTGCGACAACACGTCCAAGACACTAATTTTAGCCAGGAAAGACACTCATATTGTCATAATTCCGCACACGAGAAAATTGCACGCAAATCGATGAATTCGTCAAAACGATCTCCGACGGTGAAACGGACCGCACCAGCGCGTTCGAAACATCAAAATTACTTAAAAAGAACATTCAATTTTCTACAATCTGACGCACAAATGAAAATGCATAAATTAAATTTTATTTTGAAAATATTAAATTTTTTTTATATTTATATCATTGATTATAATATTAATTTTAATATTATAACCCTAATCTCTATTTCCCTTTCCTCGCACGCTTAAACTCTCCATTCGATCATTGCGGCTCGGTCAGGTGCTCAACTCGCCTCCTCTCCCGCAATTGGTCGCACCCGAGCAGATCGATCGAGGCCATGGCCGCCAAGCCCGCCTCCTCTCCCGCATCTCCTCGGTTACATGCGACACTCTTCCCTCACACGCAGCATTCTGCTGCCATTCGTGCACGCGGCTCGCCTCCTCGACCTCTGCTCGACCGAGCAGCTTCCCAATAGTGAAACTCCACCTGGCCTACTCTTCCTCTGCCCTAGGTTGCATTTCCTCCTCCCTAAAAGCATTTCTCTTCTCCCTTTGCCTGATTTGGCCACCATTAGGGTTGGTGGGTGGCTGCTCCTCTTTCTCCTACCTTGGGAAGGTCTTTAGGGCTGGCCGAAAATTTTGAAGAGAGTGGAGGTGCTGCCAAAATTTCCTCTCATCTCCTTGTTGGATTTTCTTTGATCTGTTCATTTCCTGTGTGCTTGAGGCCTTCTTGGAAGTGCTGTGAGAAACTTTCAGGGATGGAATTTCGGTGGAGCTTACTTCCTTTCTGGAACTTTCGTTTTGGGTTTTCTTGCTTTCATCATTTCTGATTTAGTGATTAGTTGAGGTAAGCTCCTTATAATTTTCCTCTTCTTTGGCAGTTTGGTTATGACAAGCTTCGTATCATGGGAGCCCTTCTTCTTATTCTTTACATAACTATGAACTTACTTGCAAAAATATGAGAAGTGCGATACCCTCTCTTATGTGAAGATTTGAAAGTTGCTACTTGAAATTTGGAAGTCCTGCTAGTTTGTTTCGGGGAACTCTTGATACATGTTACTTAATTCTTGTGCTTTTACACTTCTTTCATTTGAACTTTAATCATTTATATACATGCCAATCAATTCTTATATACCTATATATCTCGCACGTGGGTTTTGATAAGATTCTTTTGAGATTTGCATTTTCTGAAATCCTCAAGGACACTTTTCTTATGGGATTAAGGCCTTAGTCTCTTGATGTTGAAGTAATCAGGATGCGTGCACATTCGCTTTATCTTGCTTAAGGGCTTACTTGGTGTTTAAAGATTGAACTTAAACTAAAGTCATGTGAAATGCAAATTGAATTTGTGATTACTTGTTGATGGATTTTCAATGCTATGATACCTTTCCTGTTGAGGAATCATGCTAATCCTGCTCTACAATTCATTTAAATAAAATTTCCGGATTCGTTCTTTGGTTTGTGAATTTTGTGAGATTCTTTGATGAAGTTTTAAAAGGGTCGTTTCTAATTCTGGATTGAGACCCTCTGTTAGATGTCAATCTTTTTCAGGGTTATGGATTTAATTTAAGTTTCTTTTCGAGCTTATCTTTATATTATCTAAAATTGAATTTAAACTCATGGGAATGAATGGTTATGTGTGCAAATCATCATTTGATCTTTCTTGTCCGGTTGCTGGATGATATCGCTGTTTTGGAAGTGAGATTTAAAACACTCTTTTGGTGATGTTCAATACTTGTACCTATGGTGTCCGATTTGCAAAATTTGAAACTTTTGGTGGTTAATTTGTAAAATTCTGAAACCGTTAGTGTTCAATTTGCAAAATCTGAAGTTGTCAGGTGGCTGTTTGCAAAATCTGAAACTTTGTGTGGCATAAATGTAAAAGCTGAAGTATAGGTGTGAATATAATGGGACCTTTACATGCTTACCATCTGATTCTCATATACTTATATACTTATATACCTCACACTAAAGCTCCAATATTTACAAACATGTTGTGCAATTCTTTTAGATTTTTATGCTTGCCCTCTCATACACGTTCTAGTGCATCTGGAATTGGGAAATTAAGGTCACTTTAAGAGCTAAATGAGCTTAGTGTTAAGAATGAATGAGAATTGTTATCAAATTGGAAAGTTGGAACATATGAGCAAGTTGCGCAAATTAAATATTTTTTTTTTGGAAGAATATTCAAATGCTACTTTGAAAGTGCTTTAAACGTTACTTTAGCTATGTGTATCCATCTTTTCGGGAAGAGTTAAATATTGTCTTTGGTTTAACAAACTTGCTGGTTTTGAGGATGTTTAGGTGTTGTTTGCAGCTATATTTAAGTTGACAGTTTTGAGATGATTTATGCCATTTCATCTCTTTGCATGATTGCTGATTTGGGCGGCATTCAAGCATTGTTTTGAACTCACTTAGATGCTATTTTAAAGTTGATTTATACATTGTTTTGTGCTTGAACAAATGTCATTTACATACTATTCATGGGCCTAAACGAAGGTTGTTTTGAAGTGGGTTTAAACATTATTTTTGAGCTTGAACAGTTACTGTTTTCTTTAATGAGATTCAAATTTTGGGAGAAAATTTTGACTAACGGCTTTAGCGTTTGTTGGAAGAAAATAAAAGTTTGAAATCCTTTTTGGTCATTGAAAAATACATATGGAATATCATTGGAGGTTAGGAGTACCTTTATTTGGACTTTGGGGAGGCTTTACATGTGATATTCGTGCAGGGCTGAAGCATTTGAAAATGCAGGACGGGTCTTCTCAAACTCGTATCGTCGGATATCGAGGACTGTTTTAAACACAATTTTGAAGCTGTTTTGGTGGCTTGAACGGGCTATAATTTTAAGACCATTTTGTGGCGTGTTTGGCTACAGTTTCTTTTAAACTGTTTGTGGCTTTGAAGAGACATAGTTCTGAAAATGATACCTTTTTGGTTGATCCATTTGTGAAAATTAGAGAATATGATATCCTATGGATTGATTCAAGGATCTTGGGCTCTCTTTTTCAGATATTTTTGTCACAATTTTGAGTGTTGCTCCACCCTTTATTATTTTGATCTTTTGGATGGATCAATTCCTCCTCTCATATCCCTTTTTTTAATTTTTTTTTTCTTGATTATTGGTTCAGTTTTTTGTGCTTATGTCTGATACATAAGTGCCCATATATAGCCCGTTGCTATATATGAAACCATCAAACAAGGTCGCAAGTAGGTCGGTTTTGTTTTGAGACTTAGAGTGATGATAACAAAGGCACGCTCGTGGTAGAGCAGAATGATACCTCATCCTACAACACCAGGACTCAATTTTGGGACCTGATGAACTGTAGGATGAAAGTATCATTCACCGACACAAAACTAGCGGGGGACCCATACCTTCTTAGGTTGTTCGCGGTCCTACATCCGATGACGTGATCGACTCGTGGACAACTATCCCTTTTCAAAAAATTGATAAGAACATATATGATATTTTTACTCTAAAATTAATACAATTTTCCTTTTGTATTCTTAAAATGTATGTGTATGCTAAAATTTAAATTTTAAATGAGTTACAACTTGGTTGTCCACTTGTTGATTGCTGATACTGGGCTAAGGAGTACCCTCCTAAGTTAAGTTGAGTAGGATATCCTTCTAGTGTAGTGACGGACTTTATACATTCGGGTGACCGATAGTAGTCTTCGACGTCCCTCAATTACAAATATATTATATTTGAGCATAGCTCCGATCCGAGTGCTTGCGGTCCCCTCTTTTCGAATTTTTCGTATATTTTATCGGAATTTTTGGACAAAGCACTCGTGGTCTTTTCTCCGGGATACTCCCGAAGTCTTGATAGTTTTATTTGAATTGTCACTCGTCAATTTTCTCGAGTTTTTCATCATGGATTATTTGTCGATTTTCTCGAGTTTTCCAGACAATGTTTCTTTTGTTTATAAAATGAATAATAGTTAGCTTAAAGGAGCAACAAGTCTCCCAAATATACAGGTTTGATTTACATTACAACATTTTATTTCACAGCGTGTTATACTATTCTCCCAGCATGCTATACTGTTCTCTTTCTTTACTGTATATTATACTGTCTTTTTTTTTCTATATTGCATGCTTAATTGTTTTGTTACATATCATACCTTAGTATAGGAAAACCTAGTGATTACATAGGATTAATAACAAACCTGAAGTTGCTACGACGAAGAACTTGGATCGAACATCGTGGGCAGCATGACGAGGACATACGGAGGAACCACTTCAAGATGGAGCTGCAACATCAAAACACATTCATAACACCGATCAATTTCTTTAGTTTAAACAACAACCCATAGGATTTCGATGCGGTTTGCCTAGTGCAACGTAAACCCTCACATATCACCTTTAGGCTTTTGCACACCCTTGTTGTGCAATTATAAGTCTTAACACTTTAAAATTCTGAGAGGTTACAGTACAGTACAGTGTAAATCCTCCTATCTTTTTAGATTATTTGCACGATCTGATATTGTGCGAATGTTAAGTCCTAAATTCTAAATAAATTGCATGATTAAACATTAAATAATATCATTTCAAAGATATAAAGCAAAACAATTGTTGACCTCATTTTTAGTGAGGTCTTAGTCTCCTACTCTTATAACCTAGGATCTAGCTTTAGGAGTTCTTATTGACCATCCTAGCGGACTAGCAATGGAGCCCACCCCGTAGAACTTCAAGCCACTTCTTGACTCTTTTTTGTGAAGAACTCGCATGAGTGGTTCCAAGCACTCAACTTTTAGTTGCAAGGGCTAAAGATCAACATGTAGAGAGCCCAAAATTGAGTTCCTATAGTATCAAACAGCCTTAGGTGAACCCTTTGTGACTTGATTACTCGCGAACGCCGCATTTCACGCA